>JARWLC010000003.1:12142500-12352500 GCA_033318265.1 Phyllotis vaccarum | reverse complement strand
AAACAACCAAAAATCCCACAGGGCTGGAAGATGGCTGAGCAGTTAAGAACATGTACTGCTCTCCTGCAGAAGACCTAAGCTCTGTCCCTGTACCCAGGCAGCCAACCTCTCCTTGTAAGTCTAGCTTCCAGGGAGGAATTCAATACCCTCTCCTGGCCTCTGTGGCCACTGCACTCACATTCACAGACAGACACACAGACAGACACACACACACAGAGCAAATAAAAGATAAATTTTTAAGAAAAAAAAAAAAACAACAACAAAAAACAGGTGTAGTGATTATGCCTCGAATCCCAGCATTCAGGGGGCAGAGGCACCTGGATCTCTGTAAGGCCAGCCTGGTCTACAGAGCTGTTCCAGGATAGCCAGGGCTACACAGAGAAAGAAACCCTGTCTTAAAAAACTGTAACAAAAGACAAACATACCCATTAGCCTCAGGCACTAGAGAAGCCCCAGTCTTCTGGCTTACAAAGCATTCCAGTACACGCACAGTATTCCACATACCCCAATCTGCCTCACATTCATTCCTGTCCGCTCCCCCAAATCCTCACTTAGCTAAGGACTTCCAACACTTATACTCTGGATCTAAAAATCTCTCTTCCTTTTTCTCTTCTCCTTCACCGTCCAGAACCTGCCAGGCCCTGGCTATCGTGCCCTGTTGAGCAGAGACGATGTGCGTCCCAGCTCACACCTCCCCTCCACAGCAAATACCTCAAGGCCAGCATGTGTGCAGGTTGATGTCACCTTATCTGTGACTTCTCTGTGACTCAGTAGTCCCTGGAGTTCTGGGTATCTGCCTACATGTCCCTTTTTGACACACACTTTACCCCAAGCCTCAGCCTTCCTTGCCTGGTTCTCCCTCTTGCTTCCTAATGCCCCTCTGTTATCTTTATTATTGCTGTATGTGTGGGTATGGATGGGTGTGGGTATGGATGGGTGTGTGCACGGATGGGTGTGGGTATGGATGGGTGTGGGTATGGATGGGTGTGTGCACGGATGGGTGTGGGTATGGATGGGTGTGGGTATGGATGGGTGTGGGTATGGATGGGTGTGGGTATGGATGGGTGTGGGTATGGATGGGTGTGGGTATGGATGGGTGTGGGTATGGATGGGTGTGGGTATGGATGGGTGTGGGTATGGATGGGTGTGTGCACGGATGGGTGTGGGTATGGATGGGTGTGGGTATGGATGGGTGTGGGTATGGATGGGTGTGGGTATGGATGGGTGTGGGTATGGATGGGTGTGGGTATGGATGGGTGTGGGTATGGATGGGTGTGTGCACGGATGGGTGTGGGTATGGATGGGTGTGGGTATGGATGGGTGTGTGCACGGATGGGTGTGGGTATGGATGGGTGTGTGCACGGATGGGTGTGGGTATGGATGGGTGTGGGTATGGATGGGTGTGTGCACGGATGGGTGTGTGCACGGATGGGTGTGGGTATGGATGGGTGTGGGTATGGATGGGTGTGGGTATGGATGGGTGTGTGCACGGATGGGTGTGGGTACGGATGGGTGTGGGTATGGATGGGTGTGGGTATGGATGGGCGTGGGTATGGATGGGTGTGGGTATGGATGGGTGTGTGCACGGATGGGTGTGTGCACGGATGGGTGTGTGCACGGATGGGTGTGTGCACGGATGGGTGTGTGCGCGCCATGGTGCATGGAAGGAGGTCAGCTCTCCATACCACGGGTTCCGTGAACTGAAATCAGGCTGTCAGGCTTGCATGGTGAGTACTCTGACCTGAGTCACCTCACTGGCCTATAATCACTTTTTTTTTAAGATGTTATTTTCCATTAAAAAGAAAAAAGAAAAAGGCCAGGCCGTGGTAGCACCAGCATTCCAGAGACAGGGGCAAGCAGATCTCTGTGAGTTCAAAGCCAGGCTGGACTATAGAGAGTTCCAGGTCAGCCAGGGCTACATAGAGAAACCCTGCCTTGAAAAAACAAAATTAAATAAAGTCTTTTTGGCTCAGTATATGTCTTTGCACCTGTGTACCTGATACCCACAAAGGAAGGCCAGAAAAGGACATCACATCTCTTCAGGCTGGAGTGTATAGACTAGTATAAACTGCCATTCATTGAGTTTGGGAAATTGAACCTAGATCTTCTAGAGAGCAGCCAGGGCTCTTAACCACTGAGCCATCTGTCTCTTCAGCTCCCTACACTCATTCCTGAACTTGCATTTCCACAGGAACTATGTATGAATGCACTGTGCTCTGTCTTCTTTAGGACCCCCTGTCCCTCACCCGTGTCCCTCAGGTCTCTGCCTAAGTGTGGCCTTAACAGCCAGGTCTTCCTCAAACACTCTTTTTATTGTTTTTTTAAACAGAGCCTTGCTGTGTAGCCATGGTTGGCCTTGAACTCACAGAGATCCACCTGCCTCTCTCTTCCTTCGTGCACCACTTTGCCTGGCTTTGAGCTACTTTTGAGGCCAGCCTGAGTCAGGACTCAGGAAGAGATGGCTTTCCCTTTGCTTCCGCTCTGTCATTCAGATGCTGGCCAGGTCCTTCTTGTGAAAGGTCCCCTGAGCCTTTCCACTCTCTCTAAAGCCCCTCTCCCTACTAAGTGGCTAACATCAATGTGTGTGATTCAAATGTCTCTAAAACAAAAACAACCACACACACACACACACACACACACACACACACACACACACACACACACACACACACACGAGGATGGCAGCTCTAAGGTTAAGTGTCTACCTAACATATACCAGACAAGCAAAAACCGTGCATCTACTTTCTTGGTGATGAGAGCCATATCTGCTACTCGCCCCCATGGTCAGGAGTGGACCGTGTCATCTCCAAATGGCATCACCATCTCTAACCATCAAGTTCACTTGCTCTATTTCTATAATTATTCAGTTCATCAAAACATACTTATGGGGTGGGGAGATGGTTTGGGGGCAAAGGTCTTACTGCAGAAGAATAAAGACCTTAGTTCAAATTCCCAGAACCCGCTTATATCAGATGCTGCTGTAGCTTCTGCCTGTAATCTCAGAACTACTATGAGAAAATTCAAACTACAAACAAGGCAATCCCTGGGAGCTGTAGGCTGCATAAAGCAGGGAACAAGAGACCCAATGCCCAGAGTTGTTTTCTGACTTCTGCATGCCCCTAAACGCACACACGCACGTGCATGCGCACACCATACATACACAAAGGTTTATTTTTTAGGGTAGTGATGGCACACAGCTTTAGTCCCAGCACTCAGGACACAGAGGCAGGTGGATCTCTGTGACTTAAAGGCCAGCCTTGTCTACAGGGCTAGTTCCAGGACAGCCAAGGCCACACAAAGAAACCCTGTCAAAAAATAATAATAATTTTCTTTGGCTGGACAGTGTTAGTGCAAGCCTTTAATCCCAGCACTTGGGGGGTGGGGGGGGGGAGGCAGGCAGATCTCTATGAGTTCGAGGCTAGTCATATCTACAAAGTGAGTTCCATGACAGCCAGGGCTGTTACAGAGAAACCTGTCTCAAAAATAAACAGAAATAGGCTTCCTTTCTTCCTTCCCTTCTTTCTTTTAATGTGTGTTGCTGCTTTGCTTGCATGTATGTCTATGTGAGGTCACAGACAGTTGTGAGCTGCCATGTGGATTCGGGGATTTGAGCCTGAGTCGCCTGGAGAACAGCCAGTGTTCCTAACCAATGAGGTCATCTTCTCCAGCCCCAGCAAAGGCTTTTTTTAAAACCCACATTTACAAGCAGGGCATTAACATGAAGATAAGGAGTTCAAGGTCATCCTCAGCAACTTAGGAAGCTCAAGGCCAGTCTAGGGCTAGGACAATATCTGCTGGGGGTGGGGAGAAGCTGACACAGAAGGATCTCTGTGTGTTTGGTCTACACAGCAAGTTCCAGTCAGAGCTCCATAGTAAGTCCGTGCCTCAAAAATATAAAAAAAGGGGGCTACAGAGATGTCCCGTTGATCATGAGCACTGTCTATTCTTCTAGAGGGTTAGATTTCTAGCACCCACATGGCAGATCGCAACCATCTGTAACCAGTTCCAATGCCTTCTTCTGGCACACATAAGCACCAGCCATACGTGGCATATAGATATACATAGGTAATACATCCATCACATCACATGGTCTACATAGAGAGTTTCAGGTCACTCAAGGCTACATAGTAAGACCCTGCCTCAAAAATCAAACAAACAAATAAGAAAGAAAAAAAGGGTTAAATGAGGTACAGCTCTGGGGTCCCCAATAAGACTGGCTATAAAGTACAAGGAAGGAACCAGCAGTTTAGATTAATGCTAAAGGCTAGGGATAGGGGGTGGAAGAGACTGTTTCTACAATCCGATGTGATGATGCCTCAATTTTAGGCTTCCCAGTCTCTAAAACTGTGAGAGGGAATGTAGCTTCCCTGACAGTCCTGGATGGGAGTCAAACCCAGGGCCTGTGTGCACTAGGCAAGCACTACCACCAGCGAGCTATACCACATAGCCGTTGGTTTTGTGAGACAGGGTCCTGTATATAACCTGTCAGTCACCCTGAGTCCCCAATCCTAGGCCCTCAGCCTCCTAAATATTGGAATTAAAGTGCACACAATGCCCAGAAAGAAATATTTTCCTTTTTTCAGTTGTTTGGGGGGGGGGGGGGTTAATTGTTAATAGAAGATATCCCAGAATTTACCCCATGACTCGACTAGGCAGGCTCCCTAGTGCTGGGATTACAAACCAGGGATCAGCACATCAGGCTAAATCTTGTCTTTATAAATGACTCCATCTGTTATTCCTCCCTCGCTGCTGACACTCCAACCCCACCGCAAACCCCACCATCTAACAAGCCCTTGCATGGCCCACACCCCCTCTTATCACAATCCACTTCTTGGCTTGGAGATGTAGACCAGGGACTAAAAAAATCTCTTGGTTCCCTTTTCACAGCCCATTCTTTTTCCCTCACCCGTTTTAACTGCCTCCACCTTTCCTCGGAAGGTGTTCTTGTCTGGGCCACTTTTGTTCTCTGTGGTCCCTCTCTAAAGCCACCTGACTCCATCTCCTCAGCTCCATTAGCCATGACTCTTCACCTTCTGTGTATTAGATGCTGCCTCTCTAGGGAGCTGGAGACAAGTCTCAGCAGTGAAGAGCGGGTAGGTGGCAGGGCAGTGGTGGCACACACCTTTGATCCTAGCACCCAGGAGGCAGAGACAGGTGGATCTCTGTGAGTGTGAGGCCAGGCTGGTCTACAGAATGAGTTCCAGGACAGTCCAAGGCCACACAGAGAAACCCTGTCTTCAAAAACCAAAAAGAGCAGGTGGGTACTACTCTCCCAGAGAAGCCAAGTTTTTTTTGTTTTTGGAGGGGGGAGGGGTTGTTGTATTTGTTTTTGGAGACAAAGACTCACTTTGAAGCCCTAGCAGTCCTGGAACTCACTATGTAGACCAGGATGGCCTCAAACTCCTGAGCACCTGAATTAAAGACATGTGCCACCAGAGGACAGAAGTTTCAGCTGCCCATTGCTCCAGCCCCAGGGAGCCGATGCCCTCTTCTAACCTCCAAGGGTAGTCAATACACATGTTATATACACACAAACACATACAAATTTAACAATAAATCTTTAAGATCCTGTTGCAAAACACACATAAACACACATACACACATTCACACACATACACATACACACATTCACACACATACATATATACACATACACTCATACATATACACGCATGCACACACAGACACACTTACACACGCACCCCTTTGATATCACTCTTGCACTTTTGCTCACCCCAGAGTGCACCCATCACTGTTTTGAAACTCTATAAATAGACTCCAAAGGCCTTCCCACAGTATCCCGTATTAGAGGGCCACAGCCGCTGTTCTTTCTGGTCAGGGTTTTGTGTTACTGTCGCCTCCTCCTCGAAGAAGTTTGTTTTTTTTTTCCACATCACTACTCATCACCCTTCCTGACCAGCACTTCTAAAGCGCTATCCACTGCAAGACTGTTTTCATTTTGAGGAGCGTCTTACTATGTAGCCCAGGCTGTCCTGGAATTAGCTTTGTAGACGAGGCTGTCCTTACCCTCACAAGAGTCACCAGCCTCTGCCTCCTGAGTGCTGGGATTAAAGGAGTGTTCAGTGACTGCCTACTTCTCCAGGGATTTTGTTGTTTTCTGCAGTGCTGGGAATTGGGCCCCTTGACCACTAGGTAAACACAAATCCCCAACCTGACGGGCTACCTTCTGGTTAACCTCTCCTTTTCCTGTGTTTTACCTTCAAAACATTTATCTTTCTACTTGGGAGGCCTCAGACAAGCATGGGTGATACATACCTGCAGCCTGGGCATGTACAGGTAAAGCCAGCAGATCAAGGATTCAAGGCCATCTTGGCTAAATAGCTAAAGAGTCCGAGGCCACCCTTCTCTACATAAGACCTTGTCCAGAGGGGTGAAGGTGGGGGGTGGAGGGGCCCGGCAATTAAGAGCACTGGCTACTCTTCCAGAGGACCCAGGTTCAATTCCCAGTACCCAGATTACAGCTCACAACTGGCTGTGACTGGTTCCTGGGGATCTGACACCTTCAAACCAATGCACATAAATAAATAATTTTTAAAAAAGTTAAAAATAAATCTTAAAAAAGAGAGAAAGTATGAGAAAGCAAACTGCAGGTATGAGTCTCACAATAGCTCCCGGGATGAAGTAATTTCCTGCACGGGGCTTTTGGAGCATTTGTCTAAATGTGCAATGATCTTGCACACAACACAAAAAATACAACCAAATCTTCATCTATCATTCACTTTATCATCCTGCCTCCACCTCCAGAGTGCTGAGATTACAAAAGTAAGCCAACAAGCCCAGTTTATGCAGGATGGGGGTTTGAACGTGGGCTTTGTGTCCTACACTGGGCAAGCATCTCTCAACTGAACCACCTCTCCAGTACATGTTGAAAATCATTTGATTAAAACACCTAGACACATCCTGTCTCAGAAATCCACGACTTGACCACAGAAAACAGACTCCTGACTAAAGAAGGGGCTGATTTCTCTTTCAATGACTTCAGAATTCAAGGCAGAAAATGATACATGTGGATATCCACGGTGAAGGATCATCCTGTCTGTGAACAGGTAACCCGAGGCCACACTGACTTCATCTGCAGGAAGGGCTCTAAGGCTGAGAAAGGGACAGAGTCAGCCCCTCCCCTCACCATTTCTGCGTATTCCACTTGCTCTTCTTCACTGTACAGTTCTGGGGGCAGATTGTAAATCCGCAGGATGTTATCAGCACTATTGGTCAAGATACAGGAACCATCAGGGGCCCTAAAAATATAAGAAAGTCAGAAAACTGGATAGACCTATGATTTCCAGGTACAGGGCTGGGGCTACCTTAGTATATATGCCCTTGAGAAGACACCAACCAGACCTAGGTAAAACTTAAGCTCATGTAGAGGATGGTGGCACGTATCTATAACCCCAGATACTTGAGAGGCTGAGGCACAGAACCTCAAGTTCCAGGCCGGTCTGGGAAAACTTGGGGCAAGGCCCTATTTCAAAATAGAGCCAAAAAAAAAAAAAAAAAAAAAAGGCTAGTAGCCTAGCAGTGAGGTCTAGGCTAGCATGCTGGACACCCTAGGCTAAATCCATAGTACTAGAAATAAAAGATGCACAGGGCAAAGGAAAAAAGAAACCCTTGGTCTTGGTCCTCACCAGTATTCCAATACTCCTTAACCACCTCCAGTTAAGTTTGGGGGTTTTGTCTTGTTTGCTTCCTGAGACAGGGTTTTTCTTTGTAGCTCTGCTGTCCTAGAATTTGATCTGTAGACCAGACTAGATTCTAAACTCAGAGATCCTCCTGCCTCTGCCTTCAGAGTGCTGGAATTAAAACCGTGAGGCGCCACCACCCAGCCTTGTGTTTACGTTAAGTCGGGGTCACATTCTAAGAACAAGGCAGGCCTCGAATTCCCAATCTCAAATGCTGAGATTACAGGACTGTCTCACGACAGGCCCAGTATGGGTGGGTTTTAAAATGAAAATCTTGAAGGTGGAGATCTCTCTCCCGCTGTACTTACCACTTGCAACCTTTCAGGAAGTTCTCTGAGCGGGTGCTGAACTCGGACCAGGAACCACTGAGGTATCGGGGTATTTGGGAGAAGTTGTATGTCCAAAAGCTAGAAAGGAGATGGAGATACAACAAACGAGTCGTCAGAGCAAAATGGGCTTGGAAGGGAGCTGAGGTGGCTGTCATTTTCCCAGGCCCGGGCTCCTCTGATTCCAGTCACTTACGTGTCTCCCTCATCCACTGGACCGGGTTCTTCAGGCACACCTTCCCCGGCTTCTCCTGACTCCAACTCGGGCTGATTTGTTTCTTCTACGGTTAGGCTCGCATCTTCAGGAAGTCCGTGCTCCTCGATCCAAGGACTCAGTTCACCGAGACTATTATTAAACTCTACTTCCAGGGGAGCGGAGAGAGGAACTGGGTCCCCTTGTTGCGGCTCCTGGGACACAATCGAGCCAGCCACAGAATCTGTAGCTATCTGGGACTGGTCATCTCCACTGCATGGCGGTGGCACCAGTTCAGAGTCTGCATTTTTATCCAGTTCAGAGTCTGCATTTTTATCCACAGGGGAACCTGGGGGCACTGGAGCTGGTGCCTGGTCAGTAGGGAGGCTGTCGGGAGCTAAGAGTCCCTCCTCCGAGGTCTTCATTCTGTAGGGCAAGCTGGGAGGACAGGGGGCAAGCCTCGCTGCACCAGCTACCAGCTGCTGAGGCCAGACGGCATTAAAGTTCCTAGGGATCCGGGCGAAGACCTGCACAGACCCACCGCGCCTGAAGCCGAACGCCACAACCGAGGGCAGACACCGGGAAACCGATGCAGAACGCAAAGTGCCTGGGGTCTACACGCCGCTAGTGCTTCTGCTCTCGCGGGAGTCGGGCCACCTTCTGATTGGCTCTCTGCATGGTTGTTAGAGTCTGAGCGGCGAGGCGGGAAGGAACGAATTTACCCAACCCTCAAGCACTAGAGCACTCCTAGAGGCTTCTGGGAGTTGTAGTCTTCACTCTCGGCCTTGGCGAAAAGTTCACGAGCTCCCCCTACTGTCAGCTGGGGGTAATTCTTATTAAGGCACCTACCCTTCCTGACCTGCAGAGGGTGCGTAATGTCTACAGTTTTTGCCCCTCTTGAGTCAGGCAACCCCAAAGTAAGATTTTCTTTCTTCCTCTCTCCCTCTTCTCTCCATCTTATCCCCTTCACTTTCCGTTTCTCTCCATGCTCCCTCCCTTCTTAGTTGGCAACTTCTCTCTATCCCCATAAAATTTTCGTCGCTGTGCAACTGAAGGCTGTGGAGACAATCTTTACAGACCGTGATAAGAACTGTACAGGATATTAAACAGGATGGTGTGATGTGATGCATCTTGGAGAACACGTTAGATTAAGTCATTAAGAAAAAGCCTTTCTAAAGTGACATTTAGCTGGTGAGAAAACAAAACAAAACAAGCCACAAAGCAGCTGTCCGTGTCGGCTCATCCCTGTACTTGGGAGGCTAAAGCAGGTGGATTGCCGCGAGTTCGAGGCCAGTCCTGGCTAAAAAGACCCTGTTTCAAAAAGAAAAAAAGACGACCTAGTAGAATGGAAAGAGCAGTGTTCAGCGCTCTTCCGAAACGATTTCCACCAATTTTGTACTCTCAGCTCTATCTTAGAATATTTTTCACGAAGCGTTCGTACGGATAGCAACAACGCCGGGAGAATCCTGACTCTGAAACTGCCCGCCTCCATTTCTTGCCTCAACCCACAGAATGACTTGCCCTAACTTGTCATGGCGACTATCCAGCTTTGTGCCAGTAGTCTCGCGGGGGTTGCTGGGATAGGGACTTTCCCCTCCCATGTGCTCATAGTGACTAAAAGTTTTGTGTTGAGACTGTCCCTGCTGCAGGTAGCTGTTGAATCAGGGGGCACCTGGTATCGGGGTCCGGAACCTACTTCCCAGCAGGGTGACACGCTCTCCCGAAGACCCGGTAAGTTATAGCCCGATGAGTGAGTCCTCTCTGAGTCACCGGCTCTCAGTTCGCATAATTTGAGGCTGGAGAGAATCGGGGTTGGGGGTGCGGCAGTGGGGGGAATCAGCGAGGTTGGTCGAGGTGGGAGGCACGGAAGCTTGGCTGGCGGGATGAAAAGGAATGCAGTGTTGGAGGTGAATGTAGATGATGGGGATGCTAGGACCAGCCAGCCCAACACCTGTAAAGTAAATAGGAGGCTTGGGGACCGCTGAGACGGCCTAAGGGGTTTTCTCTCCGCCACCCTATATACACTTATCTGCTGAGTGGTGGAAGCCCCAGAAATAACATGCACAAAGCACTGTGATCCGAGATTTTTCCAGATTCATAGCTTAACACTTCGGAGCCCATAGCATCCTCATGAAACCTCGGGCTTCATTCCTTAATTAAATCGTGGTAATCTGGAAATAGCTGTTAAGGTCCCGCAATTTCCGGACCTTTGTCTCTGGAATGATTTTTTTTTCTAGCCGCACCCCAACTCTATTGGTTGAAGAAGATCCAAAGAAAAACTGTTAGTATTCCTAGTGACAGGTTTTTGCCCTCGGGGTCTGACCGAACCCTATCTGAAAGGCTAGCGGGCCCATTTATTGTTTGGCGCTACATTTGCATTTCTGCCGCTTGTGGGATTGCAAGAGCATTTCCGGTTTCTTTTTTTCTCCCCCCCCCCCTTGCCCGGAGCAGTTTACTCGGAGCAGAAAGAGGGGGTGTATTCTGGGCTGGTGTAGGGAAACCGCTATCCTCGATCACCGCGTTTTCCTGAATTACTTGGTTATTGCTTTTGCAGCGGAGGTATTTATTTAAAAGAAATGCGAGGATAGGCAATTTGTTCGTGCCGGAAAAGCAAATTACTGAGTATCCGGTTTAGGGGTGAGCCATTGCCTCGCTGAACGCATTTCGCACGTCTTGAAAGCGGAAGGGGCGGGCCTTGCCAGGGGGGCCGGGAGATCCTAAGTGCAGTCTACAGTCCAAGACTCGGCTTGGATATATGGATTCCCTGGTCCTGCATCTTCAATCTTTAAAGCAGGTCGTTTTATTACAATTTCTTGTCGCGCACCAGACATTGTGCGTGTCTTTCCTTTTTTTAGGTAGTATTTCCACACTCACTTGGGAAAGGAAAGGGAATTCTTTTTCCTCTGAAGGTTTAGTGATCTTTAGTGTTTCTAAAGAATAAGTAAACTTTTTTGTGGCTTCAGGTATAAAACTCGAAGGAAGAATAAAAATTCAAGTTTATAGAGAAATATACAAATAACTACCCTTAAGTTTTTGACGGAAAGGGAACCAAAGTGAGTGAGGGTGAGACCGACATTTCCAACCAGTGGCCCATGGACTGTTTTGTTATGCAGATAGCCACTCAGTTTGTGCGATCTCTTGGATCTGGATTTGACGGCCTAATCTCTGAAAATGAAAAGACCCCAATTCAAAGCAAAAAGGGTTGCCCTTGAGCCCGTCCCTGTTTACACTTGTAGATATATGTAAATTTTGTTTACTTTTTTTAAAAAACGGAGACTGCTTTGAGAGTTATCCTTTATTTGCCAAGGCCTTCAGTTTCTCCTAGTGCTGGAGTTTGGGGTCAAGGATGGGTGGTACGTGCCTATAGTCTATATTTCAGTCAGCCATAGCTTACCATGACCACGTAAAGTTACTGCATTTATTTGTATTCTAATTATTATTGAAATAAAATGCTATCGAGTCGGAGTCAGGGTGCTGCTAGCCTTTATTTCCAGCAGTAGGGAGGCAGAGGCGGGCAGGTGTCTGTGAGTTAATGTAAATATTCAGCACAGACACTGGACTGCATTACATGGCTGCAGCAGTTTAGAAAGCCATAAACTGCAGAATCTCAAGAGTAACCAGAGTTTGATACATACAGGGAGTTCAAGACCAGCCTGAGCAGTACAGTGAGACCCTGACTTTAAAAGACAAAACAAAAAAGCACTTGAGAAGTGGAGACCGAAGGAACTGAATGAAGTTCAAGGTCATCCATGGCTCTGTAGTTTAGACCAAATTGGAATGAATTAGACAGTATCTCATACATGCAGGTAAAACACTGAATCACCTAAAATAAATAAATAACTTAAAAAAAAAAGAAATACAAAAATTAACGTATGTTAGCTTGTACTGAAAGGGCCAATGCCAGCAGACTTGATGTCACCTGTCTTTTGTGCTACAACTCCCAGGATGCTGAGGCAGGAGGATTGCTGTGAACTGAAAACCATCCTAGGCTACATGACAAGACCTCATCTCAGAAAAACAAAACAGGTGTATGTGGTTTCACCAAGCATACCTGAAGCCCTGGGTTTAAACCCCAGAACCAAAAAACAAAAGATGAATTCATCCATTTTGACCAAATGTGATTTGTTCATGGATTGCTGTATCCTTGTAATTCACATTAAAATCCTGTGAATGCTTCAACAAAAGAGAAAGGGTGGTTGGCTGCATCTTAGCCTTTCCCATTTCTTTATTTCTGCCATTATTCATGTACGCAACAACCTTACAGCAAACCAAGTGCCTAGAATCCAGCAGGGTGGCAGTTAAGGCAGTCCAGGAATGAACTTCAGGGCCAGCCTGCAAAGCATTGTGAGACTTTCTCAAGAAAGGGGCAGGGGGCAAGGAATACATTTGCAAAGTGATAGATTCCAAGGTGCTAACGTGATGAGAAAAATCACACTGGGTCAAACGTAACTTTGGCTCCTTAGTTTTAACCTGGTGTGGATTCCCGACCTAAATGTAAAACTGATAAACCTTTAGGAGAGAAGGTAACATTGTTACATTTTTGTTCCTGTTTGTTTTCTTGTCTTTGGCTGATAAAATCAGCCGAGTGTCTGTCTTTTTCTTGGTGCTGGAGAGGGTTACAAAGCTATCTGAAAATTTGCCAAACACTTCCACATTTTAGTTACATAAACAATGTATGAATAATCCCCTGTTTAAAATAAAACTTAAGCCCTCTGTAGCAAGTGCCTTTTCTAGTCACAGACCCATATATTTTCTCGTTTATATAAACTATCTTAGAGTTTTCTACACATTGTATTTTTCACTCAATAGGTTTCTTGAAGCATTTTTCAAAGACTTGTTTTATCTGTGTATTTTCCATTGATGGATTCCATTGTTCTTTCTCATACCTCAACACCCAGAATAACACTGACAGGAACGCTTTTTGGTGCAAGCTAGCTTCCTGCTGTCTGTGTCAACTTTTCTAGGAAGTGTACCTCCAAGTGGTTTTACTGAGTAGTGAGGTGTGTGCTTTAAGCCATCCCAGATTTTTTTTTTTTCCAGTGCTAGAGTTGAACCTGGGGCCTTGGACATAGTAGGCAAGAACTCTGCCACCAAGGTACACCGACCACTCCGGAAGATTTTTATACCAAACTTGAAACATTGGGGGGAATAATTTTGTTCCGAGTAGGGTGTGACATCCGACTGAACTTGAAACATTGGAGGTTTTGTTCAGAGTAGGGTGTGGCGTTCTTTGGGGACAGTGGTGGTGTCTGCTCACTTTGGTGTGGCAGGTTGGAAGATGGTCAAACTTTGAACCCTCAGGATTACAGGTGTGTCACACCCCTACAAGCTTGAAGAGCCTGGTAAATGATTGACTTTTTAAACTCTTCCTCCATTGGCTGATGGCTACCATCCTAGCTTTTTTTTTTAAAAAGATTTACTTAATTATTATGTATACAGTGTTCTGCCTGTATGTATGCCTTCATGTGGTTGCTGGGAATTGAACTCAGGACCTCTGGAAGAGCAGCCAGTGTTCTTAACCGCTGAGCCATCTCTCCAGGCCTAGCTTTCTTTCAAATTAGATGAACCCCTGAAAGTAGCAGACCTCTTCCGTGTGGATTGCCTTCCCACCCAGCGTTTTCTTAAACATCCAGCCTCCCTGACCATTTGGTTTAATAATCTTAATATCTTAAATCTTAAAAAATCTTACCATCATGGCTTCCTGATAAGTACCAGCTCTTTTTCTTTGTTTGGTTGGTTGGTTTTTGTTTTGTTTTGTTTTCGGAGGCAGAGTTTCTCTGTGTAACAGCCCTAGCTGTTCCGGAACTCATTCTATAGACCAAGCTGGCTTCAAATTCACAAAGATCCTCCTGCCTCTGCTCCGGGGTGCTGGGATTAAAGGCATGCACCACCACTGCCAGATGGCAACAGCACTTTTTAAGGAAACACTGAAAACATAATTACTTCTAATGACCTGGGTGGTAGAGGAGACCTCCTCTGTCTAGTGGCAATCTCCAAGGAACACTGAGACATTGGGCAACCATCCCAGTGTGTGTGTGTGTGTCTGTGTGTGTGTGTGTGTGTGTTGTATTACTTGGGGGTGGGGTATGCTGAACCTAGGGCTTCACCAGCTAGGTAAGTAATCTGTCTACCCCCAACTCCACTCTAAAACCAAAATCTCAAGCTAATGAAAAGTCCAAAGCATAGCCCTTTCAAATGGGTAGGATCTTATAGTAGATGTAAGAGTGAAATGTCCAACTCGGGACCTTTGACCTCTGAACGTTATCTCACAAATGTCTATAGTTTTAATTATTAAGCTGAAGCGGCTCTGGGCCTCCCTCACCCCTTT
This sequence comes from Phyllotis vaccarum, assembly GCA_033318265.1. Lineage (NCBI taxonomy): Eukaryota > Metazoa > Chordata > Mammalia > Rodentia > Cricetidae > Phyllotis > Phyllotis vaccarum. The sequence goes on along the minus strand of JARWLC010000003.1, from coordinate 12,337,953 downwards.
CCATAGCCACCTCAGTATTCAATGAAGAGGCTACAGTGTCTCGCCCTTGGCTTTCATCACCTACGACAGATTGCAAGAGAGCTGTGCAGAAGAGCCTGTGGTGAGCTAGATTGGGAGGTCATCTCTAGTAAAAGCTTGTTCGTTTGCATTCCGTGTGCCCTCAGCGGTGGGTCTCCAGTTAAGTGGCAGTGAAGACAAATAAGATCCCCTGTATGAAAAGATTTCTCACTCCCAAAAGAGAAAGTGGAAGTAAATGTTAGGGAGATTATAATCAGTGTTAACAATAGCCATTGTCTTAGACTCACAAGAGAGAAAGGGAATGTGTGATGTCCCAGGGGCTGGCCAGAGGGTCCTTTTAAGGATATAGCCTAGTGGGGCCATTTGAAAGCCAGTCTGGGAGAAAGTGGGATAATAGCTAAAAGAAAGTACCATACAGTTTAAGTGCTCTGAAGAATCTAATGGTGTGCCTTGAGGGAGATTGTCTGGCTGCAACTGAGCATTCCTGAGGAGTTCTGTTATGCAAGATAAGGAAAAGTCTACCTCATAGCCATAGGGAGAATAGAAGCCAAACCTTTCGAACCTTGCTCTTGACTACCTCTGGGTGTGCCTGGGAGGTGCTAGCTAGAGCCCAGAGAGACAGCTGTAGGGACATTGATGAATCTCCTGGAATTTGTAAGGGGCTGGAGAGCTGTCCCAAAGGATCAGGTGAGACGCTAGTGGTCATTCTTGGAGATTTGCCATAAAGAGGGTTTGAACAATGGAACTGGATGGAACGTGGAAATAAAGGGAGTCAAGGAAGGTGTCCTTCCCCAAAGGGAAGGAGTAGAGTTGTAGAGGGTAGGTTTTACAGAGTGGGAAGTGCCTTAAGGCAGGTGTGTGGTTAGAGAATCTGATAAAAGGCCAAGGCAGGGCAACCTGAGAAAAGCAAAAGCTGAGGGATTCCCGCTCCTCCGGAAGTGATGTCCCTCACAGACTGCCTCAGACCCAATCCTTTTTTTCTCACAGAAACCTGGCTGACTTGTTGGATACTGCCATGGAGGAGCCACAATCAGACCTCAGCATTGAGCCCTCTCTGAGTCAGGAGACATTTGAAGACTTGTGGAGCCTGTGAGTGGATCTTATGGGGCCCCTAAGGTGCACCCCGCACACACCCTTCCCCAGTCCAAGCACCCCGTCTGCTACCAGAGGCCTTTGATTAGTAAACACAGTGGTGCTGAAATGCTGTATGGTGTTGGATGTCTGTAATCCCTGCATTTGGGAGGTAGAAGCAGGGGATCCAAAGTTTGAAATTATCCTCAATACAGAGCAAGTTTAAGGCCAGCCTGGGATAGATAGATCCCGTCTCCCGAAAAGGGAATCAATAGAAGTGGTGCTAACTCTCTGCTCTTGCCTTGCAGACTCCCTCCAAACAGTGTTCTGGTAAGGACTGGGGCAGAAAGGAACTGGTGGGCTGGTTGGATGGTACATGAGAACACAGCACTGAGGTTCTTCTCTGGCCCATCCACAGTCCGCTCCGCTGTCACCTAATCCCATGGAAGACCTGTTCCTGTCCCAGGATGTTACAAGCTGGTTAGAGGGCACAAATGAAGCCCCCCAAGTGTCCACAGCAGAGGACCCTGTGACTGACACTGTGACTGAGGCTCCCACACTGGTGGCCCCTGCACCAGCCACTCCCTGGCCCCTCTCATCTTCTGTCCCATCCCAGGAAACCTACCGGGGCGCTTATGATTTCCATCTGGGCTTCCTCCAGTCAGGGACGGCCAAATCTGTCACATGCACGGTCAGTGGTCTGGGATATTGACTTTTTCTGTCTAGGTTTTAGGGGTTCCTCTTTGGCCTGTGGAATTTGATGTATATCTCAGAGTTTAACTTTCTCCTTTTACCTTTGTGCTCCTGTCCTCACCTCTCCAGGGGATGTGGACTTTTTCTTTCCTCACATTCCTTTCTTGGCTTTCGAAAATAATTCGAACCCAGCACAGTGGCCAATCATGTGGTCCCAGCTGTTTGGGAAATTGAGGCAGGATTGCTTAAGGTCAGCCCGGTGGGGTGACACACGCCCATAACTTCAGCACTAGGGAGGCTAGATGAGAGGGCCAAAAGTTCAAGGCCACCCTTGGCTACATAGTAAGATTCTCCTCTCAAGAAAAAAGAAAAAGGCTAGCCTGGTCTGCAGAATGAGTTTCAGAAAACCAAAGACAAAAGGGGGGGGAGGGGGAGAGATTGACCCTTTTGGTACGTAGACCCCAATCCTGTTGCTGCTGGCTGCCCTCTATCACAGTGCCTGGGATCCAGCAGCTGCTTGGCAGTGTCCCTCGGATCCCCACTCTGACCATTGTTTATTTGTTGGTTTGTCCCCTTGACTCTCGATCTCTCTCCTCCATTACAGTACTCTCCTTCCCTCAATAAGCTATTCTGCCAGCTGGCAAAAACATGCCCTGTGCAGCTGTGGGTCGGCTCCACACCTCCAGCTGGCTCTCGGGTCCGTGCCATGGCCATCTACAAGAAGTCACAGCACATGACAGAAGTTGTAAGACGCTGTCCACATCATGAGCGCTGCTCCGATGGCGATGGTGAGACTCTGGGCTGCCTGTGGATTAGAACTGGCTGCCTGGGGCCTTCCAGCCTCTGACATTCTTGGTTGTTCTTAGGCCTGGCCCCTCCTCATCATCTTATCCGGGTGGAAGGAAATTTGCATGCTGAGTATTTGGATGACAAGCAGACTTTTCGGCACAGTGTGGTGGTCCCGTATGAGCCACCCGAGGTCTGTACTTTTCTTTTGAAGACAGGGTTTGATTTGCCCAGACTCATGTTGAGCTAGCAGCAACCTCCTGCCTGCCTCAGGCTCCTGAGAATGGGGCTTGTAGGTGTAGACTACCATGCCTAGCCTGAGGCTTCCTTTAACAAGAGGGTCTCTGGGAGAAGAGAGCTGGAGGGGTTCGTGGGTGGCCACCCAGGTGGGGGGTAGAGAGACTGAATCCTGTCCCCTCACCATGCTTAGAATAAAGCCCAGAGCCTTGCGAATGCTAGACAAGGACTGTACTGTATTTCTAGCCCACTTGCTTCTCATCTAGCACCCCACTTCTCCAGGATGTGTGCAGAACGGCTGGGATAACCCTACTCTACAACCATAACTAGGCTTTCATGGCTATGGACCTTCCTGGTTGCTGCAGGTTCCCTGCAGGATTGGGGGTGGCTTTACCTGGGTCCCGTGTCTTCCACAGGTTGTCTCTGAATGCACCACCATTCACTACAACTATATGTGTAATAGCTCCTGCATGGGGGGCATGAACCGTCGGCCTATCCTTACCATTATCACCCTGGAAGGCCCCAGGTAGGAAGCCACATCCTATGTTCTACTGGCACTTTCCTATCCATCCTCTGCCTGTCTCTGTTCTGTGGGCCCCACCCACTACCACATGCCTAGCCCTCTTTAGCTCCTACCCTATTTGCATGAATGAAATCTCCTCCTTAGTTCCCTCTATGGCTTGGGGACTTCACTTACCTGTGGCTTTTCAGTGTCCTGTAGCTGGAGTTTTGATCCCAGAAAGGACAAGAACAGTTAGGATGGGGGGCTAGTTTCTTACCATCCTGTGCTTCCCCACCTCTCACCCCGGGTAGTGGGAACGTGCTGGGACGGAGCAGCTTTGAGGTTCGTATCTGCGCCTGTCCTGGAAGAGACCGAAGAACAGAGGAAGACAATTTCCAAAGAAAGAAAGAATCTTGCCCAGAGCTACCCCCAGGGAGCACTAAACGAGGTAAGCAGGCAGGACCAAAGAGGACGAGGGGGTCTAGCTTCACCCCAAATTCACCCCTCTGCCCCTCTGCTTTTCTTTTCACAGCAATACCCAGTAACACAAGCTACTCCCCCCAGACAAAGAAAAAAGCATTTGATGGAGAATATTTCACCCTTAAGGTAAGAGTTGCATGTCAAAGACAAGATGTGTCCATTCTTTATTGATGTCTCCTGCATGTTTCCAAGCTACTATTATTGCCGGGTTCAAGTTCACAATCTAGTGCACAAAATGCTATCTCTTTAGCTGCTTTGTCCCTAACCATGGCATTAGCTTCAGAGCACATGCTCAGGGGCCGGTGATGCCTCAGAGACTGCAGCTCTTGGTTGCACCTACCTTGAGAACACCAACTTCGACCTTAAGATAGGAACGTGGCATGGTAGAAAATGCTGAAGGTCAAAAATGCATTTAGAGCCAGGCATGGCTGACACATGTAATCTCCTAACTGAGGAAGGCCACTACAGATTTAGAGCTGGGGGGGTGGGGGAGTAATCAAAGAAGGACAATTTGGGTTTAAGGACACAGCTCAGTTTCAGAATACTTGCCTAGCATGCACCAGACCCTGTATTTTCCATGCCACACGTGGTGCGTTTAATCTGTCTAACCTAACAGACTCCACAGCTCAGCAACACAGTGCATCTCAGACTGAATTTCCCCTCATGAGCATGCTGTCTTTTGAGACCTGTGGCTTGCTGTCTGTCACCAGCATCAACAGAGCACCCTACTATGTCATCAATAATTGGAAAAAACCCAAATTTGATGCACACTTCCTATTAAATGCCTGTTCTTTCACACCATCGCAAAGTGCCCCCCCCCCAAAAAAAATCATAAGGCATGCCATCTTAAGTTGGAGACCAATTTACAGAAAGAAAGTTGTTCTGTGACTATCCCCTCCTTCCACCATTGTTACAGATCCGGGGTCATGATCGCTTCAAGATGTTTCAAAAGCTGAATGATGCCTTGGAATTCCAGGATGCTCAGACTTCGAAGGGATCAGGAGAGAGCAGGGCTCACTCCAGGTAAGTGACCTGAGGCAGCTCCCAGCTGTGCTGACCTGTCTCCAACTCTGACTTTGTGCTAGATGACAGTAGATCCATTCTGCTGGATGAGAATGGCTCTTTAGGAGTCTGGGGTTATTCTACCCTGCCAACTGCTAATGGTCCCTGTGAGGCTGGCTTACTCCCCTTTCAGGCTTGGTTTCCTCATAAAGTGGGATGAGGGACATCAAGGTGTGGTGTCATGATCCTGTAATCTCAGCAGTAAGGAAGGCAGAAGTGGGGGTTATGGGAAGTTTGAAATTTCTGTGTGTGTGTGTGTGTGTGTGTGTGTAAAGTTCTAAGCCAGATAGGGCTACATAACAAGACCTTGTCTCCTGCTGGTGATGATGGGGAGGGGGGCGGTGAAAAACTGATACCCAGAAGTACTGCAACCTTTTCTGTGAATATACCTACCCATGGTAGAGACCATCTTAAATTCCCATTTTTCCAGCCTCCGGCCTAGAGCCGTCCAGACTTGATCAAGAAGAAAAGCCCAAACTGCTACCTCCTATCACACCATCTCTCCCCTCTGTCTTCCTATAGCTACCTGAAGTCCAAGAAGGACCAGTCTATCTCCCGTCATAAAAAACTAATGATCAAGAGAGAGGGGCCTGACTCGGACTGACATCCTCTGCCTCCTGTACTCCATCAGCAGCCTCCCACCCCCTTCTCCCTTACTGCCATTTTGTGACCTGGGTGCTTGAACCCTTGCTTGGGTTTATCTGGTCATCATTTATATCTGGGGATGGTGGCGGGATTCACCAGCTCAGCTTTTACAATTCTGACCATGAGACAAGTCTTGAAGAGAGGAAGGAAACTGTTGTGGGTGGCGATGGAGTTCCTTGGAGTTTACAGTTAGCCATCTTGAATAGCCACATGTATAAAATGCAGATTAGCATACCTGCCCCTCAGGCTTAGCTGTGACACTTGTCCCTTGCACGCTTTTGGTTACCTTGTAGCTAGGACTCTCTAGCCCCCTCTGTGGGTGCTGGTTCCTGGCCCCTGTTGGGGGATGGGTTAGTGGTTGCCAGGTCTCTGCTGGCCCAGCGAAATCCTATCCAGACACTTGTTGGACCCTGGCACCTAAAATGAAATCTCACCCGACCCTACACTCTGTAAGGTTCTATCTTCGGCTCTCATAGGGTCCATATCCACCCATTTTCTTTCCAGCCTGTGCTTGGGATCAGTTTCTTTGAACTCTGCCTAGCCTTCCTGTGTTTACCACCCCCTCACTCCCTTTTTATACCCTTTTTTATATATCAATCTCTTATTTTACAATAAAATTTTGTTATCACTTGTATGTTTTTTTTAAGGGGTTGACACCAGCCTAGGCTGCCTGGGCCCCTGGACTGGTTCCAGGAATGAATTTGAGAGGCAACCACCTGAGTTCCAGACGTCAGGGAGGGAGTTGTGGGGTTCCAGAAGAGGAACAAAGCCGGAGACTGGGTCAGTCTGTGGGCAGCATGACAACAGGGGAAGGGGACTCCATTCATAACTTGGGAACCGACTGTCCCTCCTGCCGGGGCTGGCACACAGTCCTCACCCACCCCTACTTCTAGGGTTGGGCCACTGCTGTCCTCTGGGCAGCCTCTCACCAAGGATTACAGGATTTAAATGTCTGATTTAGCAAGCCTGAGCCTCTGGAGTGGCCATCTGCTCCACAGGAAAGGATCGGGTTCCTGGGTTCCACAGGGAAGGGGGTGGCTGCCCCTGGATGAAGAAGCCAGTGGGAGGCCTGCCAGCTAGGGTCCCAGGAAACTGGGGGCAGCTAAGGTGAGGTTTGGGGCCTTCCCAGCATCCCCACATCCTGGGCCTCTGGCCAGGCAATTGGATGAATTGAAGCTTTGCACTTTGCCAGGAAATCCTTTGAAAGGGCTTCTTGGGGTAGGGAGGAGAGTCAGAGTTGGGAAGCCCAACACCCTCCACCCACCCAGTGCTGCTGGCTCCCAGGGAGGGGGGCTAGGCCAAGCTCTCCCCATAGCCTGAGTCAAAGCCAGTAAGGAGAGCTGGTCCGTGAACACGTGGCTTGGCCTTGTCTCTTGTTAATGGAGAAAGGAGTACTGAGGTCCAGAGGGACTTTGGGGCCACTGTCCCCTGCCTGTCAACCAGGCTTGAGGTGGCAGTGAGAGTCCTTTGCCTGCCTAAAGGTCCTATACAGTAAGGGACCAGCCTCCTGCCCCAAGACCACCTCTTTTTAGTGGTGGCTACCAAGTATTCTCAGCAAGCTGGGGTCCACCTTTTCACTTAGAATTGTGTGTCACCAATTAAAACCAAAAGTTTTGATTTGGGGACTTGTTTTGGTTGGTTGGTTTGGTTTTGGTTTTGTTTTGTTTCCAAGAAAGGATTTCTCTGTGTAGCCCTGGCTGCCCTGGAGCTTGCTCTACAAACCAGGCTGACCTTGAATTCAAAGATACACCTGGCCTCTACTCCTGAGTGCTGAGATTAAAGGTGAGTGTCACCACCACCCAGCTCTCAAAACCATCTTACTTTACATACTAGGTACTGCCTCCATGGAGACTTCATGTGGCCATTGGCCCAGCTACCAGGCAAGCTGGAGATCTTTCTTGTAACTAAATCCCTCTCTGTTACGTACGGGGCATGGAAAAGAGCTTCCCACCCACTCCCCTTTTTTTTCTTTTGTTCCACAGCTTTGCCGAGATAGAACTAGATCCAAAGAACTGTGTTTAAGCATCACAAATTTGAGCCCCTTATCTTAAAAAAAAAAAAAAAGTAGAGTGATTGCCAAATTAGGAGTTATCTGTACAGTTGGCTTTTGTGTGGGGCCAAGATAGACAAGAGTTCTGAACAGAAACACTGCTGCAGTGCTACGTCCAATTTAATTTTCCATTCCATACAGTAACTTGCTAGGTAGCCCAGGCTGGCCTCAACACTGATCCCCTCTTTACCTTTCCAAGTGCAGGGAATTAGAGCCATGGGCCATCTACGCTCCACATCTCCCTGTATTTTGTCCTTAATTCTCTCCTACCCTAAGTCTTCAGAAAGAAGATCCATTTGGGAACCTCTAATCCCTTCTTTGAAAGCTGATACCAGCGGATGGAGAATACTGTGGTTTGGGATTTCTGGCCAGTTCTGTGAGCTGTGTGACCACACATGGATTGCTAACTTCTCCGCTTTCTCTCACTGGCTATTTTTCTTGACTGCTCCCATCATTTAGTGGTTGATATTCACAGGGATCCTGAGGCAGAAATGGCCTCTGTCAGGAACTAATAACCCCAGACCTGCTTCCACTCAAGTCAAAAATCCAATCTTTTTGTAACTCTAACCTACTTTACAAATTTTAGGTCAGTATATTCTTTGTTTTTTGTCTTTGGAGAAATGGTGAGGTACTGGGCCTGGGAGTTAGGCTATACATGAATTACACCGTGAGCTGAGCCTCCAGCCCCATCCTGGATATGCTTTTATTTTGTTTCGGGATTTTTGTTGCTGTTAGTTTTTTGAGATGATGAGCCAGGTCTCATGCAACACAGCCAGGGTCCAGGTTCCTATATAATATAGATTGGCCTTGAACTCCCGATCCTCCTGCCTCTACTTCCAGAGTGCTGTGTGGTGTGTCTGTGTGTGTGTGTGTGTGTGTGTTTAGGAATTTAAATTGAGAAGTGTTATTATTTGATTTCTGGATTTCAGGCCAGTCTAGCCTGGTCTATAGTGAAAGTTCCAGGATAGCCATGGCTATATAGAGAAAACTTGACCTGAATAAATAAACAAACAAAGAAGAAGCATAGAGTCAAAAGTTGGGATTGGTGGTAAGCACCTTTAATCCCAACACTCAGGAGGTTCTGTGAGTTCCAGGCCAGTTTGGTCTATATAGTGAATTTCAGGTATTCAAGAAAATACTTAGCCCCAAGTGCTTTCACTACTTAAGAGAAATAATAATAAAATAATAATAGTGATATCTAGGGATTGGAGAAGGGGCTCGATGATTGAAATCACATACTGTTCTTTCAGAGGACGAGGATTCTATTCCTAGTCACATGTCAGGCGGCTCACAAATGTATATCTCCAGGAAATTCAACCTATTCTCCAAAGGTACCTACACACACATGGTACATAAACACACAAATAAAACAAGTAACTAAATCTTTAAAAAGAGAAAAAAAAAGGAGGAACCTAGTGCTCATCCTAAAATTAAAGCTATAAATTGCTGACATTTGATTGAAAGGATAAATCCAAAGCAGGAACTTTTAAGTGTATACTTAGACTGAAAAGTTAAAAGGCGTCAGCTGTAGCTCAGCAGAAACTCAACATGTGCAAAGCCCTGGGTCTATCCCCAATGCTGTCACCATAAGAGAAAGGGAAAGGGGGGTGGGGAAAAGGGAAGGGAGATGGAAGGGAAAGTCTCTAGGTATGGTGGCACATGCCTTTAATCCCAGTACTAGGGAAGCAGAGGCAGGAAGGTCTCTATGAGTTTAAGGTCAGCCTACTTACTCTACATAGACATTTTAGGCCAGCCAATGCTTCATAGTGAGTACTCTGTTTCAAATAGACAAGAGACATAAACTTCAGGTGAAGAAGGCTTAGGTAGGAGTGTAGGAATGCCATGTAGCCTGGCCTACATCAGGAGAGCCTATCCAAAACAAAATTGAGCTAGTCTGAAAGGAAAAATATAAAAAAATCAAATGGTCCACTGTTTATTCTGGGACATAGGAAAAGAGTAAAAGTCTCTGGATTTATTTAAAATTCTGCTAAGGGTCTGGCATACTGTCACATGCCTTCAGTCCCAGCACTTACTCAGGAGGCAGAGGTAAGTGGATCTATGTGAGTTAAACACTAGCCTGATCTACATAGCAAGCTCCGGTCCAGATAAGGCTGTATAGTGAGACCCTGTCTCTAATAATAACAATAGCAACAACGTTACAGTACGGGTTAAGAGTGTAGCTCAGTGGAGTGGTCGACCATGCTAGAGACCACCGGATCCAACAGAGTGGAAGACAGCTGAGGATGTAACTCCTCAAATGTAGAGCATTTGCCTAATACGCATGAAGCCCCAGGTTTAATACTCATAGCCAAACAAATCAAGTATCCCGGGCATGGTGACACTTTCTGTTATCCCAGAACTAAGGAAGGAGAGGATAGGAGTAAGAGCTACAAGAGATTTCATATTCAAAAACTTTCTAAATACTAAAGGACTAGGAACAAAGGAATTTATAACTACTGTTGCAAAATGACCCAAATTTTATCGGAATATATTGCTGAATTTGAGAAATCCTATGCTCTAACCAGTTTAGTCCTGAGCCAGGGTCCCTTTAGTATCATAGAATCTATCAACATTGTTCATAATAGTAACAAAATTAAGGGAAAAGTTTTATGATTATATCAGCAGGTGCTGAAAGTATTTGATTACATTGCAACTTCCATTCCTTAAAAAATATATTTTAATTAAAGCAGTAATAGACTGGTAATGAAATACCAATGAGATGGGTTTTTTTAAAGGTTTATTATGTATACAGTGTTCTGCCTGCACACCAGAAGAGGGCGCCAGATCTCATTCTGGATAGTTGTGAGCCACAATGTGGTTGCTGGGAATTGAACTCAGGACCTCTGGAAGAACATAGCCAGTGGTCTTAACCTCTGAGCCATCTCTCTAGCCCAGCTGATTTTTTTAAAAAATAATAATAGTCAATTGAGGGCCTTGCAGAGACCACACAAGCTACTGAGCTGTAGGACCAACAGATCAATACTGAACAAGTAGTAAGTGTTAAGACCATTTTTGGTTGGAATAAAAGCTATACAGGGTTGTCCACTAGCTTTGATTTGATGCACTAGAAAAGACCAAAAAGAGGCCAAAGGGATAACACAGCCATTAAAAACACTGGCTATTCTTCCAGAGGTCCGGGTTCAATTCCCAGCACCATATGGTGGCTCAAAACCATCTGTAATTCCAGTTCCAGGCAATCTGATGCCCTCTTCTGGCCTCCTTGGGCACCAGACATGAATGTGATGCACAGATGTACATGAAAAAATACTCATACACATAAAATAAAAATAAATCTTAAAGAGAGGGAGATTGAGATTGAAATTGATTCTCCCTTAAGTAAAGACTGTGTGGAGGGTAATGCAGGAAGACAGAAGCAAGTTGGAGGCTAGCCTAGGCTACATGCACCCTTATTTAAAAAATGAGGTGGGAGGCTTTTATTTTTTAGATAGACTCAGGCTGATTTCAAGTTTCCAAGGAAGGGGTGATAACCTAGAACCTCTACTCATTCTGGCCAGCTAGCCTCCACCACTTTGAGTACTACCTGGTTTGTTTCCAGACAGGGTTTCTCTGTGTAACAGTCCTGGCTCTCCTGGAACTCACTCTGTAGTCCAGGCTGGTCTCGAACTCAACCTGCCTTCAAGTACTAGGATAAAGATGTACTTCTAGTCTTGTGTGTTGGAAATTAACTCTAGGGGACATCAAGTCCGCTAAACAAGTACTCCCCTAATGCTACATTCTCAGGCTTCTGCTTTGGGCATGAAAGAAGCAGAGGACACTGGAGTTGAACTCTGGGCTTCACATATGCTAAATGTGTTCTCTACCATCGGGCTACACTTTCAACCAAAATTAACATAAACTTGCAGGCAGGTTAAGAATCCAGGCATAGCCAATGTTGGCTTAAAACAATGAGAGGGTTGGGCACATAGCTCTATACCACAGTGTACTATCATGTCAAAGGTTCAATTCCCAACACTGAAAATTGAAGAAGCCAGGGGAGAAGGAACTCTGTTCGCTTTTGTCCAATATCAGAAAACAGACTCTTAAAAATTAAAGTTAGGCCAGATCTAGAGAGATGGCTCAGTGGTTAAGATTGCATATTGGCCTTCCAGGGTACCTGTGCTGGGTTCCCAGGACTCATGTCAGAAGGCTCACGACTGCCTGTAACTCCCTACTCCAGGGAATCCAAAGTCTCTGGCCTTCTGAGGCATTGCACCCATGTGCACAAACACACATGCAAATAGATAATTTAAATTTTTTTAAATAAAAGTTAAAAGCTAGGAGCTGGCACACACTTGCAATCCCAGTGTTCAGGAAAGGAGGATGGAGAGTTCAAGGCCAGTCCTTCCTGGCATTAAATTGGGTTAGTATTTGCTTAGAAAAATAACTTGTACATGTGCATGCACAATATTATGAATGTCAAAACAAAATAAAACCCACATAAATAAAATTATGTTATCAATACATTCCTTCCCCTATAAAACACAATAAAGGTATAATCCACCCATTTTTCTTTTTTTTTATGTTTCTGTAGGTCTCAAACCATTTATGAATGTTCTTGCCTCCTAAACTGAAATCCTAGCTCAGATGCTGTCTTCTCTAAGAGAAGCCCCCTCTGGAGCCCCTGACCATAGACAACACCCTCTCGTTGTCCTTCCTTGAAGCACAGGTCTATCTTGTATGACAATTTCTCTTGTGCTTCTTATATGTCTATTAATCTGGGGTCGAGGGCTGTGCCCTACGCGCAAGTGTGTACTCACACTCATGGTGCCCCAAATCCACACAGTGTGCATTAACATCGCTTCATTGAAAGAGAACTAGCTGCTTGATGCTTGGCCACTGAAAAGCCAAGTTCAAAATGGGAGTCTGTGCTCAGGATCTGGGTAACCCCAGCATCACTTAAATCCACCCTCTGGTCATTTCTCAGGATTATTCCAAATTCTCAGTAAAGGACAAGCACACAAAGGGCTCTGTGTATGATATATATTTATATATATAATCACTCTCGTTCTATGGTACTTTATCCTCTTTTTACAGTAGATCTGACACACGGGCATTAAATAACTGCAGGGGAGGATGATGATGGAGTGGGAAGACCCTGGGACTCAAGGGAGGAAAACAGAGATACAGTGGGAGGAAGAAGGGAAGGATCCATCTGAGTGTGGGATGTGGGGGCCTGCAGTGTTAACGGAGAAGGAGGAGGTTAGAGAGCATAAAGACAGATGAACCAGTGGGAAATGCCTCTATAACTGAATAAAACTCAGAGAAGGAGAGTCGCATTTAACATTCTAGGGGCGTTATAGGAGTTGTTTGTTTGTTTTTTAAAGGCAAAAGACTCTGAAAGAGAATGGAGCCAAGAAATTTGGAGCTGAGCTGGAGGGGAGGCATCTGAAACTTTCAGGCTGGCATGCAGAAAGGGAAGAAGTTAGTGATCGGTTAGTAACTAGCAAGGAGAAGCCAGAGAGAGCATAGGGGTGGGTAGATCTGGGCTTAGGGAGTCCCCTCCGCCAGCTGACGTTTCCTAGGTGGCCACTGGGGATAGAGCCAAAAGAGCAGCCCCTCCCCCAGGGCTCCCTGGGAAGTAGAACTTGAAAGATATTCTGGGAAGGCCAGTGGGGGAAGGGAGTCAGCAGTTAAAAACAAAGTGGATATTCAGCCCAGGTCAAGCCTGACTGTGTAGGAGCTGTTTGGATGACAGAAGGGACCAGGAAGAAGTTAAAAGTCTAGGCCTACTAGAGAACTTTCTAGAAGTACTGAAGACTCCTCTTCCAGGCCTTCTCTCCCAGAACACGGACTCATAATTGGGGGGAGAAGCAGGATGTACCAGGAAGGAAGGAATAGGCCACAGAACCAACCTGTACTCACTTATAAATGGCTGCTTTTAGGGGACAGGGATGGGGGAAGAGGTCAAACAGGGAGGAACCAGAAGTCAAAGCCACCAACATACTGGCTATAGTGACAGATGTGAGGAGATAAAAGATTAGAGCTTTGTAAAGGGTGGAGGAACAGCATTCATTTCTGGGAAGCAAAGGACTGAACATGTCGAGGAGTATGTGGGGGGGGGGTGAGTATATAGGTGGGGGGTTCGTGGCCATTTCCAACAGCTCTCAGGGGATGGGAAAAGAAACTGAAGGAAGAGCTGTAAGAACATCTCCTCATAAGCAAACTCAAGCCAGAGAGACTCCAGCAGTGTTGACGTCCCTTGTGCATGCTAGGCATATCCTCTATCACTGAGTAACAACAGCTCCAGCTCCTGACTAGAAAACTTGTAACTCCTCTGTGGCCATCTTGATAGCCCATCTATCGTCTCTGGCTAAGCTAAGGTTGGAAACTGTATGGACATCAGGCTAGGTTGAGAAATTGAGAAAAGGAGTGTGAGGTTCAGACAAGTCATAGTTCTGTTATCAAAAATACCTTTGGGGTGGGTGAGGGAGGGATCAGGCAAGGTCAAGGACATTCCAGAAGCATCCACAGGAAAGTAGGGGTAAGGGGAAGCCTCAGATTTTGTTGATTCGGAGTTTGAAGGCCACGCGGCCAGCAAACTTGTCTCTCTCATCATCTGTGGCGATATTGGCAGCGTTAATGCGGCATTCTACATTCACCTCCACATTGGGGGTCACATTCAGGAACTTCACGGCCACCAAGGGCTGTGTATAGTTCACCTAGGGCAGAAGACAAAGACTTAAGCCTCTGGCATTGTAGCCTCTTTCCCAAGACCCCTGTTCTGCCCTTCAGGAGCCACCATAAGGGACCTATGGGAGACTTACATGGAACTTTTTGCCATAGTAGGGAAAGTACATGAGGTCAATGTTGCCATTGGCAGGGAACATGACAAAGTGGCCAAGATTCTCAGCATCTTCATCTCTCTGCAGGGGTGCAGGAAGGTTAAGGAGAGAGGTTAGAAACAGCAGGCTCAGGGAAGAGCGCACAGGACTTTGCTTACAGCTCCTTCACCCCAAATTATTCCTTTCAAATTTGTTTTCTTTGAGCTGTGCATCTGCTTTGCAAGGGTGTGTGTGTGTGTGTGTGTGTGTGTGTGTGTGTGTGTGTGTGTGTGTGTGCTCGCGCTGTGTGTTTGAGCATGCATGTTCTTATCAGCATGTCTACAGAAAGGAGTGGCCTGTCTCCCGTCAGACTAGATTTCCTAAGGGTGCTCAGGACACAGTGGAGGCCTTCTACTCCGCTATCAACCCCAGGTTCTTACCCCATCCTTGGGAATCGGTCTCTGGAGCAGAGCCAAGAAAGAACAGATAAACAATAAGGACTCAGCAGGAAGGGGAGGGCAGATGGGGAGGGCAGCAAATTTCTAGAGAGGACAGAGCGGGTACAGGATTCCAAAGACAAGTTAGTTGTAGCTAACGGTGCTAACTGATCAGCAGCTACCAGACATCTAAAGGGAACTGGGAAACAAGGCCAGACAGAGGGAGAGTCGAACACAGACAGACAACTGAGATAAAAGAGTTAAGGAAGGAGGCAGAGGTCAGGGCTTTGGTGCTGGACACGGTGAGTCTGTCCCCAGGAGAACAAGCTTCTGTATCCTACAGAGAAGCAGCTGGGCTGAGAACCCCTTAGAACTATGCTGCACAGGAACCCACTCTTACCCCCTTGTCCTTGTAGTGTTGGGGCCTCTGAGAGCAAAACAGATAGGGAGATAGGGTGAAGCGCTCAGAAACCACCACCTACAAACAGGTGGGCAGGTAGGGAGGGCCCGCATGCTCACCTTCCCAACACAGGTAACGTTCATACTCTGATTTGCCCCAGCATAAAAGTTGATGACCTGGGGGAGGGAAAGGGTGGAGTTAGAAGTTGCCAATCTTGGTGTCCAGCCTTCCAGCTCCTGGACTTAGCCCCACCTCTTACTCAGTACAAACAATCAAAAATCTCTTTAATGCCCATTAACCCCAATGAAAGGACACATTTGTTAACAGATGGTGGCCCCAGCTCCCTCCTCCATTCTCCCTAGGGACTAAGGTCACGGGTACCCGGTTCATTTTGATGAAGACACAGGGCTGTCCAGTGCTGTAACCATAGTGAGTAGGGTCCTCAATGCCAGAACAATTGCCCAGCTGTGTCCGGTTGAATTGGCAGGCACGTTTTGGATAGTTGAGAACCCCATTATCTGGTTGTTCATAATATCGACCAGGACGGCAGACATCATTCTTTTGGGCTTGGATAGAATCATTGTAAGCTAGGAAGCAGAAGTGAGAAAGACAGAGTCAGAGGCCTGACGTTCCGTTTTTAGGAACCCTAATTCCTCCTCAAGGTCCTGGACTAGCCCCACACTCACGCTCTAAGAACTTGTTGAGCTTCTGAACATGCTGATCCCAGCTCTCAGGGTCACTGATGTTGACAATGACATCAAGGTTCTCAGTTTTGGGACGAATCATCAAGCCTAGAGTCAACATGAGTAAAAGTTGGGGTCATATATGAGGAGAAACACATCCAGGAAAGAAAATAGATGTGAAGACCCACAGGATAAGGGATGGGGTAGATCGGAGATTGCCTTCCTAGGAGGACAATTTCCCTGTAGCATTTGTCACTTCTCCAGATCATATAACTCCCAGCTGCAGGGCATAGGAAGGAAAACCAGATTCAAGAACTTTCAGCCAAACTCCTGGAAAGAACTAAGTTCTTCGTGAATGCTTGAAGACACAATAGAGTGGCTGGTACAAGAACCTCTTCAATTACCTGGTGTGGCCAGTCGATCCTGGTACTTGGGAGTATGGTCAGAAACAGTCTGCAGCATCACCCACATGGTGAGGGTGAACATGGCCGTGAGGAAGCCGTAGAAAACGAGGTAGAAGAGGAGGATGAAGGCTGGGGTGGAGGAAGTACAGTCAGCAGGTTCCTCATTTCCTTTCTAACCTCACCTAGCCCACCATCCCCACTCATCTGTCTTTCCTCTCAAGCTGTGCTCTGGGATGGCCAAGGAGCGACAGCATCTTAGGGCCTTCCCCTGGGAGCCAAAAGAAACAAACTGGAAACAGGCAGAGCTCAGCTCCAGCCCTGACTCCCAGCCTCCTGGGGGGGGTGGGGGGGCGGCACAGTGAAGTCCGACCTTTCAGAAGCCACAAGAGACCTAAACTGTAGTTGTTATGATGATTCCAAGAATAGGCCACTGTCGTTCTAATTACATTCCCAACTTCCCAACCCGTGCATGGTCCTGTAAGAGCATAACTGTTCCTGCTGCACTGAGTTTTGCTAGCGCGAGGACCATGCCCTGGTGAGGCCATTATTCTCAGGCAAATTCTCATCACCTCAGAACCTAGGCTCCAGGACTCAAATAGCAATCTCTCTCTCCCTCCCTCCCTCCCTCCCTCCCTCCCTCCCTCCCTCCCTCCCTCTCTCTCTCTCTCTCTCTCTCTCTCTCTCTCTCACACACACACACACACACACACACACACACACACACACACACACACAGTGGAAGCCAAACTTTGAAAGCAGCTTCTGAAATACGGGGCTGCTACAAAGGCAGACAGAGTAAAGGGGAAGACAGACTCCCCTAAAAGCCTACCCTAGACATCTTATCTCATGACACCTCTCCTAGACCTCCTGTAAGGAGGACATGCTGTTCCAACCACCCTGAGCTATCAGTCTTTGCACCTAAGGAGACAGTTCCTCTGTGGAGTCTTCTGATCCAAACATCCATTCACTGATTCTTCACATCCCAGGGGGTCTCTGGTTCCTTGAGGAAAAGGGCTGCATTGATCTCCTTTCATGGTCCCTAAGTCCTAGGTGGGTGGTCTGATGAAATTGTGTCCAATCAATGTGGATAGATTGTAAATTATGTCACACAGGATTTCTTGTGCTCTCCCCCAGCTTGGCACTATCTTTTGCAAGAATGTCACCCTCACCTCACCTGTGCCATCAGTAGACCCCTGGCTACATAAAAGTCCTTGCACACCCCTAAGGTAAGGGTGGACAGTTCCCCCAAGGCATCAAAGTCTCATGGAAACACCCAGTCTGAAGATGTATCCATCTCAACACAGTGACCATTTTTCCCTCTACCTCTGACATCTGAAAATATGTAGCCTGAAAGAGTGTCATCATCCCTCCTGGCAGCCCCCGACCCACAAAGCAGCTACAGAAGGCTCCAAATGCCCAATGGTGGAATATAGACAAACAACTTCCGCTGTTAAGAACGTGCCCCCCCCCAAGACCCCCTCTCCAGATCCGCCCCCTCATGAATGTTCCCAGGGTCCAAAGGGGTGGGTTAGAGCTAAAAATAGACGAGGTTGGCTAGCTAGTGAAAGCCAGAGGGAGAGTTAGGGCACTCTTCGGGGAGGGGGGTGAAGACCGGGTGCAGCCGGCAGGGCCTGAGCCGGAGCGGGAGCACCGCAGCACGGACACGCGCGCAGAACCCGCGACCCCCCGCCCGAGGGGGCTCCGCGGGGGGGCGGGCAGGCAGCAGTGACCTACTTTCTCCGCCTCCGCAGCGGCCAGCCAGAGAGATTAGACCGCTGATTCGGGCCCCTCCCGGTCCAAAGCCCGGCGGTGGGGGCTGGACGCCAGGGACCCGGCAGGGGAGCTGGGGCGACGCCCGCGGGACCCTGCGCCCCAAAGGCATCGCCGGGCAGCCAGCCACCACCTTTCCCGCGCTAGCCCTGCGTACCCCAGCTGGTCCCGGTGCGCCCCATGAACTGGTGCGTTCGCGGGTTCCACACGAACTCCTTCCACTCCTCAACCACCTGCCCGCAGCTCTTCTTCTCTTTCTGGATGACCATCTTGGCGGCACGGGGCGAGTCCCAGCGCGCTGCGGGGGGCTGCGGAGAAGCGGGGGCGTCGCGCGCTGAAGCCCACCACGCACCCAATCGCGCGGGGAGTGAGGCGAGGGAGACTCCACTCAGATATGCAGCTGCTGCAAATTCCGGGGTGCACAGCCACTCGCTGTGGTCTGCTGGCAGCGTAGCGGAGGTGCGCCGAGGCTACCCCCCCCTCCCGATGGCGATAGAAAAGGGGGCTGTCAAAACAGGGAAAGATAACCAGGGGAAGGGATGCCGAGGCTGCTTCACCCCACACACCGCCTAGAAGCTAAACAAAAAGGGGGTGCAAAAGAACAGACGGCTACAAAACCCGGGCGAAACGCAGGAAAAAGCGGGGTGCAAAGAAGCAAGAAGAGATGGGGGAGGGAGCCGCCCCGAAATCCGAGATGCAAAGAAGCTGTGGAACGCGGCAGGTGGCCAATTAAGGCTCCTCCGACCAACGGCGACAGCCACACCACAGTTGGCCCAGCCAGTGGAAGCTGGGGCGGGAAGGGGTAGTTGGGGAAAACGGGCAAAAAAACGGGAGGCACCCAGGCGGAGGCTCCGCTCCTCAGCAGTGCGGGGAACGCGGTCCCTGCGCACGGTCTTTATACTCAGGGACTCTGAGGGTGACCGCCCCCTTCCCACCCACTCCCCGGGAACCCCGCCCCTTTGATGCTCACTCTGGAGACCTCATACATATGTAAATATTAGAGAGGGATTGGACCCGCCCCCTGCTGCGTCTTTTAATCCTAGAGGGTTCTTCTTTGCCCCTACCCCAGGTACTGTACAGAACCGAGGTGGGCCAAGAGGAGTGAGGGTGTGTCTGGGTGAAAGAGAGAAAAAAATCACCCTTAGAGGCTCAAACCGAAAGACGAGCTGACGATGGACTCCAAAGTGGGGTCACGGTGCAGAGAATTTAAAAGGAGCCTAAGATAGAGTTACTTCGAAAGCCTCCGGAACAGAAGACAGTATGTGAGAGGATTAAAAAGAAGCGCCAGACACCAAGAAACTAGAACACACAGTGAGGGATAGAAGCCGCTCTGGCAGGCCCATCCCAGTGTTCTTCCAGCCTCAAGGATTACCCTGCGACTTAGCTCTACAACTAAGTCGGTATCTCCCCTCAGCTAAGTCGGTATCCCCCCTCCACATTGGCCTGCTGGGGCAAATCGTTATGTGAGGAAGCCAAATACTCTTCTCCTCTTAGGAAGTATCGCCACTCACTTCTGTGGCGGGAACCAGGTCAGAGAATAACTTGCTGGCAGGGATTGGGTTCTCTTCCTCCACCATCTGGAGCCCGGACGGCTCGCCGAGCTGGCCTTGAAGAGATCCTCCTGCCTCTGCTTTCCAAACTTTGGATTTATAAAAATATGTCACACCATTGTTGGCGGAGGAGTGCCTTTAATGCAGGTGGATGTCTGTAAGGACAGCCTGGTCTTCAAAGTGAGATCCAAGACTACACAGAGAAACCCATCTCTAAAACCAAACAGAATCAAACAAACAAGAAAAGGCTAAATAAATAAATAAATAAATAAATAAATAAATAAATAAATAAATAAATAAATTAAAGAGCCTCGGTGAATTGCTAGTGGTAATGATAGCGCTGGTGCTTGTTTTGTTCTTGAGACGGTCTCATTTTCCCCAGGCTACCTGGAAATGCTTGTCTGGAGTAGCCAAGATGAATTTGAACTCCACGCTGATCCTCCTGCTTCTCCCTGGATGGGAGGTGTGCAGCATCATATCTAGCTCCAGGTTGGTCTTGAACTCGTGATTCCCCTTCCTCTGCCTTCTGAATGTTGAAATTACAGGTGTGCTTGACAATGTCAGACTGTAATTTCAAGTTTAATCCAAGTGTCATGGAAGTCCCTAGCATTTTAAACTGTGGGGTGACGATTAAATCCAATAAAGATTCCAGTCAGGGTGACAGCATCCCGATTCAGCTAAGGGGGAACTGGGGTCAAAGGATCAAGGCCAGGAGTTCAAGGTCAGTTGGGACAAAAGGGCGAGGCCCTAATGAAGAAGAAAAAGAAGGGAAGAAAGAGCCCGCTATGCTAATCCATCCTGGTAATTCAAACTGAAGGCACAGGGATAACCTTTGAGGCCAACCTGAGCTTCAGGGAGAAATCTTGGGAAGTTAGAGGAGACAGGTGTGAGTAGATATTATCAAAGTACATTGTATATGTGTGAAAAGTTCTCAGAGAATAAATGTGATATTCTATTTTATATATTGCCCTCACATCCACATAATTCTGTGTGTGAAGACCATAAGATGTAAGGTCTGCTGGAGACTTTACAGCGTATAAGCTTTCCAGGTAAGCAAGCGAGGAGACTGACTTGAGCAAGGTCATCAGGGTGGAAGATAGAAACCAGGGAACGAGATGGAAGATAGAAACCAGGGAGTGAGATGGAAGATGGAAACCAGGGAGTGAGATGGAAGATGGAAACCAGGGAGTGAGATGGAAGATGGAAACCAGGGAGTGAGATGGAAGATAGAAACCAGGGAACGAGATGGAAGATGGAAACCAGGGAGTGAGATGGAAGATAGAAACCAGGGAACGAGATGGAAGATGGAAACCAGGGAGTGAGAAGAGGGTTCGGGGCTGAGGTGCTGAGGTGAAGAAGGAATCCAGGCTGCCCTGAGTTTTTCTGCTGAGCAAATGGATCATGAACTTGCTTGTGTGCTTTGTCTATACAACTGCTTCCTCTTTCCCCATTCTAGTGCTGAGGAGTGAAACCCAGGGCCCTGAACAGAGTAGGCAAATACTCTACCACTGAGCTAACTTTTCTGAGAGCAAGCCTTTTTCTTAGCAACATAATGCTGGTTGCTGAATTGAGCTTAAATACGGAATGGCTTCTTCTGCAAGAAACCCCAAGTCAGCAGCTTGCTCTCTCCACTAGGAAAGGAACACTAAAATGGACACACAAACACCACACACAAAAACACACACACACATCACACCACACCACATACACCACACCACACCACACACACACACCACACACACACCACACCACACACCACACCACACACACACACCACACCACACCACACCACACCACACACCACACACACACCACACACACACCACACCACACACACACACACCATACACACACACCACACACCACACCCCACACACACACACCACACCACACCCCCCCACACACACACACCACACCACACACCACACCACACACACACACCACACACCACACCACACACACACACCACACACACACACCACACACACACACCACACACACACACACACCACACTCACACACACACCACACACCATGGCAAACATAGCCTAGGGGGACCTCCAGCTTCTTGGCTGAGTCTCTACCCCAAGCATCAGGCTCACTTTCCTAGAAAAGAAAGGGTGCATGCCTTCTGGGCACTAGAGATAGGTCACTGGATGAGATGAGATGTCTGTCACTCCTTTCTGAGTCTTCTGTGGGTAGATGGGAGGGAGGGGGGAGGTCTGTACCAAATACCTGACCCGTACTCAAAGGGAGACAAACTGAGAAAGGACAAATTCAGAAAAGCCTGGGGTGGGCCTGGGGGCGGAGCAAAGAACCATTAACAAACCTCCAACCTTAAGACTGTGGCTATACTCAGTGGTACTGTGCTTGCCTCTGTGTAAAGAGCCCTGGGTTCCACCCCAAGAAAGAAGTAGCAAGAGTAGAGAAAGCTCCAGCTTTCTCTTCTGGAACCTGCCTCCATCCGGGATCTTCAGGAAGGAAGAAGGGGTTAGGAGGATGCCCCGCCTCACTGTCTCAGAGGCAGACCCGGTCCCGGTCTGCAAAGGTCTATGCTCCCTTACATGCACATAACCCCAGGACTTAACCTTTTTTTCCATTATTTGCTTATGTGTGTGTAGATATCAGAGTACAACTTGTGGGAGGCAGTTCTCTCCACCCCTTTTTTATGTAAGCTCTAGGAATGAAACTCAGGCTGTCATCCTCGGTAGCAGCTTGGTACCCGCTGCCGAGCCATCCGGCCCTGATTCCAGGATTTAAATAAATGTGGTGGCTCTTTGCAAAGATGAGGAAAGTTTAGTTTTCAAAAGCTGAAAGCAATCTCCGGGTACAGCTCAGCGGTAGAGCACTTACCTTGCCCTTGTGAAGAACTAAGATCTATCTTAGCACTGAAAAAAAAAAAATTCTGTGAATGGATAGTTGGTAATGTTTGAGCAACATGTAAATGTCCTTTACGCTTCTAAAATGAACACTTGACAATGGTTAGGATGGTAATTTTCATGTTGCTTATATTTTATCACAATTGAAACAAAGCAAATCAGTAAGATAAAACCCAAATGTTCCTGCACGGACCAGATGGAGTCCAGACACTCAGCAGGACACACCAGGCCTTTCCATCTGAGTCTGCCCAAGGCTCAGCCACATGACATGCCCTTCCCTGTTCTCTAGATTCAGCAGCCTCGGATTTACTCATCAAAACACTAAATGTGGCATTAATAGAAACAATACTGTTCCTCACATTTTGAGCACTTTTCATATGCCAGCCGCCGCTATAGTAGATAGTTTTACCTACATGACTCTATCAAATCTTTAAAGCACCCCTAGAGACAGAGTAAGCCGACTTCTGTGAGGACTACCTAGAAAGTTCTAGGCTAGCCAGGGTTACAAAGTGAAAACCTATCTTTAAAAAATGGTGGTAGAGATGGCTCAGCGATTAAAAAAAGCACTGATTGCTCTTCCAGGGGTTCTGAGTTCAATTCCCAGCAACCACATGATGGCTCAAAACCATCTGTAATGAGATCTGGTGCCCTCTTCTGGCCTGCAGGAACCCATGCAGGCAGAACACTATATATAATAAATAACATCTTTATTTTAAAAAATGGTGGTAGGAACTGAGAATTAAAGGCATTTATTCACCTTCATGCATCTAATAGTTCATCCCTTTAATATCCCTTGATGAAATTAAAAGCTAGGGTCCCTGGTACCTCATAGCTACCACTGGTTTGTGAGATTTTGTTTTGTTTTGTTTTTTTTATATATTTATTTACTTTGGTTTTTCCAGACAAGGTTTGCTAGCCCTAGCTGTCCTGGAAGACCAGACTCGCCTTGAATTTAGAGATCAGCCTGCCTCTGCCTTCTAAATGCTGGGATTAAGGGCATGAGCCACCATATCTGGGGCTTAGGTTTTTTTTGTCTTGTGATTTTTTTTATTTCTTGTTTTGCATATATATATATATATATATATACATATATATACACATATGTGTATGTATATGTGTGTGTGTGTATCCCTACTAAGGGCTGGGAATGTAGCTCAATATTAGTGTAGTTTCTCAGCATATCCATGGTCCTAGATAAAAATGGGGTATGATTTTCTATATAATCTGAGTCCAGGCCAGACAGAATTACATAGTGAAACCTTTCCTGGAAGGGAGAAGGGAAAAAAAACTAGAAACATAAATGAAGCATATCACAGCCTAGAAATGTAATTCAGTTGGTAGAGTACTTGCCAAGGAGACATAGAGCCCCAGCACTTCATCAATCTGGCAAGATGGTCTACACCTGTAATCCCAGCACTCGAGAGGTGGAGGCAGGAGGCAGGGATTCATAGATCATCTGCAGCTACACTGGGTCTGAAGCCAGCTTGGGCAACATAAAACACTGTCTCAAAAAAAAAAAAAAAAAACCAGTTGTAGCTTTGTTTGTTCTAAGTAATATTTTACATATGTATCTCAACAGCCAGGGTCACCAGGGACATTATCAAGCCTTTTACATCCTTAGAATCCCTGTCCATGACTTAACACAGTTCTTGGCATCCTGTCAGCCACCAATAAGTGTTAGTTGAAAGAAAGAAAGAGAGAGAGAGAGAGGACAGAGGGCAGATGGGCGGATGGAGGGGGGAGAGAGAGGCAGTGGATAGGGTGGTGACTGGAACAGGCCAGGCCTTGAGGCTTCAGGGTGTGCTGCCAAATCTGGAATTTTTTTTTTTAGGGGGGTGGGTTTTGGAGCAGGCAAGGGATGGTGAGCAGGCACAGTAGATGTCCTTGGTGGGGGCTTGGCAAAGTCTGTGTCAAAGCAAAGTCAGTCTTAATTAAAGAGTGTAGACAGCTTTGGACGGCAATCAGGAATCCTGGAATCTAGGGCAGGCTGGAGAAGAAAGGTTGGGGGCATAGTGTCCTAGAGAGGACAGGGTAGAGGCAAAGGAGAAAAACTACCCCCTGAGGCATTCTGAGCACATAAAGTCAGGAAGTTACCACCCAGAACACAGCCCTCCTTGATGGATGCCCACACAGCCTCTTCAATGGATTCCCTGCTGGCTCACACCTGAGGCCTCCACTCCATTTCCCCAGAGGCCTTTCCTTACCACCTGATGACCCACCTCACAATGTCCATTCTTGTTTGGTTTTTGAAATAGGGTTCCATATAATTAAGAGGTTAGTCTTCAATCTATCTAAGGATGACCCTGGAAGTCCTTGTTTCTTCTACCCCACCCACCCCAAGTACTGGGGTCACAGATTGAGCTACCAACCTAACTTTGGTTTCGAGTCTGCAACCTAGGCTGTCTGTCCTTGCCTTAGCTTCCCAAGCACTGAGAATAGTATATAATATATATAATAGTAGGCATGAGCCACCTACTGTTGCCTGGAAGGCATCATTTGTTCCCTTTATGGGTTAACTGTTCCCCTCTCATACTGTGATATCCTGTGTCCTTTTCACCAATTCAGCCTCAGTGTTCAGAATAGTGGTGGACACACCGTGTATAATAGTTGAATGAATGGACTTGTGGGTTGTGCTTCCACAAGGCTTTATTGAGATCCCTTGTTCTGGAGTCTTCAAGGAGGTCCTGGCTGGTCTCTGTAGAAGCTAGGGAGTGAGATTCTACAGCTTGGGTTACTAGGTGGCCAGGGTTAGGACATAGCTTGGTCAAGGGCTTGCCTACTATGCATGAAATCTTTCATTGTGCTCCAGCACCCTATGATACTAGACTAGTAACCCACACATGTTCTAATTACAGCCCGTAAGAGGTAGAGGCAGGAGAAGCTTAGGTCTGAGGTTTTCCTTTACTGCATGTCAAGTTTGAAGCCAGCCAGAAATACTCGATCCTCAAGATCCTTTCTCAAACAAACAAACAAGGAAGGAAGGAAGGAAGGAAGGAAGGAAGGAAGGAAGGAAGGAAGGAAGGAAGGAAGGAAAGTAGAAAGTAAAAAGAAAGGCACAGGGTCTGGAGAGATGGTGTATGGGTCAGAGCACTTGCTGCCCGTGCAGAGCACCCATGTTTGGTTTGCAGCGCCCATTCTGGCTGGCTCACAATTGCTTAAACTTGTAGCTGCAGAGAATGTGATGCCCCCTCTTCTGGCTTCCTCAGGCACCTACATGTGGTGTACATACATATACTCAAGTACAAACATACATACAAATAAAAATTTTAAAACTATTATTATTATTATTATTATTATTATTATTATTATTATTATTATTATTGCTTTTTTGAGATAGGGTGACTCTGTATAGCCCTGGCTGTTCTGGAGTTCACTGTGTAGACCCGATTGGTCTCAGACTCACAGAGATCCCCTTGCCACTGCTTCCTAAGTGCTAGGAATAAAGGCATGCACCACCACACCTACTTTTTATATAGATGGAAAAAAAGAGGCTTTTGAATGTCTGTCCTACCCCAGATCCCTAGTCCACTCTCACTCATGGGATCCTCTCTTTTCTTTCAATAAACTGTCTCTACCCCTTAATAGACTGTCCTTAAGCTGGGCATATGGCACATGCTATTAATCCGACCACTAGGGAAACAGAGGCAGAAGGATCTCTGTGAGTCTGAGGCCAACTCACTCTACATATTGAGTTCCAGATCATTTAGAGCCACCTATTTAATGAGACCTTGTTTCAAAAACCAAAAATAGATTAAGTAAGACAAATGTTATTTTCTTCCTCACTAAAAAAGAAAAGATATGAAATAAATTGGGAGGCTGGAACTTTGGGGTTCTTGATGGGGATGGTTTAAAAGTTCTTGAGTAAGCTGGAGAGATGCCTTAGAATTTAAGAGCCCTGGCTGCTCCTCCAGAGATCCTGAGTTCAATTCCCAGCAACCACATGGTGGCTTGGCAACCATCTATAGTGGGGTCTGATGCCCTCTTCTGGCATAAAGTCATGCATGCAGATAGAGCACTCATAAAATAAATAAATATAAATAGATAGATAGATAGATAGATAGATAGATAGATAGATAGATAGATAAATAAATAAATAAATAAATAAATAAATAAATAAATAAATAAATAAATAAATAAATAAATAAGGCAGGGCATGATGGCACACACACTAGAATATCTGAGTCAGGAGAATCTCTGTGGTTTGGAGTGAGGTCAGCTTGGTTTACATAGCAAGTTCCAGGCTAGCCGGGGCTGTACAGAGAGGCTGAGAGGCAGAACTGAGGTCTGAGCCTCCTGAGGACTTCTCGACAGCCAGGACACAAGGGTTTCAGCTCTGAAAAGAACTGCAACATGGAGCTGGCGGCTTGGGCAGAGGTTCCCATGGGGAGTGAGGGTCACCAGTGTTTTTATTTTTTGTTTGTTTGGGTTTTTTTTTTTTTTTTTTTTTGCTTTTTTCAAGAGGCTTGATAAACGAAGACGTCGTCATCATTATTCTGTTTTTATTTTCAGACAGGAACCTGTCTAAAACATCAGACAGGAGGTGTAGTTTAGTGGCAGAGTGGCGTGTGCCCTAGCACGCACAGACCCTGATTCCATCAAAATCAAACAAACAGACCTGACAGGTCTCATAGTCTAGGTTGGTCTCCACCTCATCAGATAGAGAAGGATAACCCCTGGAAGTCCTGCCCACATACTGAGAGGCGGGATTCCAGGCATCACCATTGTGTACATGTTACACATCCCACCCCGGGTTTCCTGAATGCTGGGCAAGAGCCTCACCAATGGGATCCCCGTCCTTCTATAAATTCTTTGATGTCAGAAATTTTCCTGAATCTGCCTTTTCTTTCCAGTTGGAACCAGTAGAAACCAGTCTTTGTTTCGTGGAGAAAGATTCACTGCTCTGGGGCAGCAGTTAAGACAAGTGAGGAGAATCGCTGTCTCAGCCCCTCCAGCAGGCCTCTCATGGACAAGCAAAGCTTTCCACTCCAAGCTTTCTCCTCCTTCCCTGGCTTTCCCAGAACCTCTGCCCCTCTCTCTGAGACACTCTTCCGCCCCCTGCTGCCTCTTCCATGGTCAGCAGTGGTCGTGCCACATACTAGAATGATCAAAACAAAATGAATTCCTATGTTGAAAGGGGAGATGGAAAGCGTGAGTCTCAGAATGTGGATGTTGGGGAAGAGGCCAGGCTCCTGGCTTCCAGAAAGTCATGTGTGTGTGTTCTTGTTCTCGGGGCTCAGCCCAAGTCACCACATCCTCGGGAAAGCTCCCTCCTCTTTGTCTTACAGACAATATTCTAGCCACATTGTCTTTGCACTTGTACAACTCTCTTTAAGTGAACTTTTGCAGAACATATAATTTCCACTTGTTTCTCTATTTGTTGCCATTTGAAGCAAACCCACCTCTCCTATGGGTCCATGATTATCAAAAAGGAAACGAGGCTGTTTTTACTCCTCAATACATCTCAGTGCTGGCCACACTGCCTGGTCCACTGCCAGAGCACAGTAAATATTTGTTGAATAAATGAGTGAGTTGCATTCAAAGTTCCTTTTTATTTTTAATAACAAGTTTTCACATAGCCCAGGCTGGCCTCAAACATGTTATGTGGCCAAGGACAACTTTGAGGTCCTGATTCTCCCAACTCCACCTGTCTAGGTTTGCTGGCATATACCATCATGCCTCCTTCTCAAAGGGGGCTCTAGTGGAAAGAGTGAGTGACCTTGTTTAGGCTCTGAGGGCAGCTGTGAGTCCAAATGTTCTGGCTTCTGTTCAGGGCCTGGTCTATGTCCAGTCTCAGTCCTTGTACCTGAAGATCACTCAAGCAAAAGGAAGCGGAAGAGTTGTCTCCTAGAGGAAGATGGCATAGAGATGGCATCAGAGCATCAGGATGGCTCAGACCAAGTAGCTCCAGCTCCACAATCTGAATTCCACAATCACTTTCTCTCCCTTTTAAAGATTTTGTTTTAGGACCAAGTCTTGCTATGTAGCCTAAGCTGGTCTTTAACATGCCATCTTCCTACCTGACACTTGCTCCCCAGTGTTGATCGTACACACACACACACACACACACACACACACACACGCACACGCACACGCACACGCACACGCACACGCACACGCACACGCACACGCACGCACGCACGCACGCACGCACATGCACACACATATATATCACCATGCCTATCTCCTCCAATTTTGTTTCCAGTTTTACTTTCTAGTTATAAAGCCATGGGCCTCATGCATGCCAGGTTTGCACCTTCCTCAAGGTTTCCTTCACCTCAGAATGTGTTTTCTCTCCCTGTGGCTAATATACTTAAATAGCATTTTCTTACCTGGTAAAGCCCCAATGAAGAGATGGCCCTGAGGGTGGGACCAAAGTCTCTGGAGGGAGGCAAGCCTCGACAGGGACACAGCAAAATGCTCCATCTTTGGTCCTTGGCTCAAGACCACGCTGAATATACCGAGCTTCAGCTGAAGAGGTAGTTCAATGTCAAAGGGTAAAGCTAGTTCTGGTTGTGTTCCAGAAGACAGCACCACCTTCTGCAGTGGGCAAGGCAGAGACAGGCATTGAGAGAGGAGAGAATAGAGCCAGCTGTACTTCCCCTAGCTCCTTTAATTCAGCCTCTGAACTATCCTTCCATGGAATTTCCTGGTTTGACCTTTATGGGACCATCCTCAGCTCCAAATAAACACAATGTCCAGGTAAAAGCTGTTTACATTCTGTGCTGTCTCTGGCTCTCCACCCTTATCTGAATGCCCACTTAAACCTATCAATTATTAAAAGCCCCCCCCCCCCCCGTTTTTTCTCAGAATCCACCAAATATAGCCAGTATCCCACCCTCTTTTTTTTTTTTTTACTTGATTTTGGAGGTGAAGGGTAAGCCAAGAAGAATTTGTTCCTGTCCCGAGAGCAAGGAGGTATCCTGAGCCATCCACCAACTTAAATCCCAGTTCCAGAGAAAAGCTCCAGGGGTCTGTGTGAGGCTGAGGAATATCTAGGGGGAAAAATGATTCTCCTGAGGCCTTAAGACTTGGGTTTTATGGAGAGATGGGCACAGGGTTAAAGAGAGAGGGAGGCAGAACTGGACGTGGAGGGGAAAAGAATCTCAAAACGTCTACCTTGAAGGCTGAATTCCGCATGGGTCCCTGGAGGAAAGAAAAGCCCAGGTTGAACATCCACATCACAATTTCCAAGGCTAGTAGGGGCAGAGGGTGAGAGCTGGGCTTCGTGGCCCAGCCAGATATCTCGACGTATACAGCCATCTAAGGCAGGAACCAGCTGAAGTGGGAGGGAGGAGAGGGGAGGGAAAATGTCAGGATGGTGGAATATGGGTATCTGGATCCTAACTCCTAGCATATTCCTTTAGAAATGTAAGTGTTTAGCTTTATCCAGGTAGCTTGGCCCTAGGATGTCTCACCGGGAAGCGAAGACTGGAGGCAGGAAGTAGGAGCCCTCCTAAAGCAATCCTCATGTTGGGCTGGGAATTGTCAGCCAGGGGTCCAGAGACTTGTCCTAGGCACAGCATCTCCTTCCCATCCACCCACAGCAGCAGGGTGTCCCCATTCATTTTCAGCTCCACCTGCAGGAAGTGGTCAGAAGCAGAAGCAGAGGGCCCTGAGCCTGCTGCCTCCGCTTTCTTCAGAGGCAGTCTAGTAAGGCTGAAAGAAGATGCACTTGAAGACACATCCTTGGCTCATGCAGACTGTGTCACTTACATATTGACTCAGCTTGGAATTCCCATCTGACAAAACAGGGACAAGAATAGCAATTTGACAGGGACAGTGTATCTCTAAGAAGAGAGGACACGGTGAGGGATGCTCCTGTGTTCCTTCCTCATCAGACCAAGCTGACTCCTTCCCACAGAGGCAGAGTATTCTTACCTGGTGCCATCTCCCATCATTCAGCTGAGGGCCAAAGCCTACTGTAAGCCGAGCCCAGAGATTGTGTAGCTGGATTTCAGGCTGGCCATCCCGAAGTCCCAGCATAAACCAAGCATCTTCCGTATTGGTGTCCGCATAAAAAATTACTCCCTCTGGATCCAAGGTTCGGAACTCAAAGGAGGAATAGGGTCTGGAAGACACGGAAGGAGAGACTGACTATGGGGTGTGTGGGATTTCAAGGTTGGGTGTAAAAGAACTCAGGGAGATACCATTCAGGGAAAGGGAAAGTCAGAGGTCTGGTCAAGAAGCCAAGTGATGGGGCTGGAGAGATGGCTCAGTAGTTAAGAGCACTGACTGTTCTCCCAGAGGACCCAGGCTCAATTCTCAGCACCTACCTATATGGTATCTCACAACTATCTGTAACTACAGCTTCAGGGAACCTGACAGTTTCACACAGACATGCATTCAGGCTAAACATCAATGCACATAAAAAATAAAAATAAGTTTAAAAAAAAAAGAGAGATCCAAGTGACTTCTATACCTGCTGATTTTGGTGAGATCAATGGTCATCACAGTGACAGGCTCTTGTCCTGGGCCGTTGCTGAGGTACCTAGCTGGAGAGTTCTGAACACTCTGTCAGAAAAAGAAAATACGCTGACCAAAAAGCACAGTTGCAAGCCAGAGAAGAAGAGAAAGGAAAAACGCACAGGGGCTGAGAACCCTCTTCCATTCTGCACCTGAGTAGGGACAATGTGTCTCAGGGCCTGTCCCTGGTGGGTGGGATGTGGCAACAGCAGCAGCAATAACAGAAGTAGCCGTCCATGCAAGGAGGTCACAGAGCCTCGGTTCCCCATAGCTCACAGCCATCCACTCTGTGGCTCAATCTGAGGAGAACCGCCTTGCAAAGGGGTAGTGGAGGGTTAAAGGTTGCTCCGGGGGAAGAAGGAGGGGCAGGAGATAGTGACCCTGACCCTGTGGCACCTCTGAAGGCAAATGAGGTGAGGAACAGAGTCTCTCCACTACTGTTCTGTGCAGCCAAGAAATCTGAGAGAAGGGGTCACCTCGTCTCTCTACTGTCCAGTGTGACTCCTCAAAGCATTTCCTCCTACAAGGGAGGCTGCCTAGGCCAACTTCTGCTTAAAGCTTAACTAGCATCCTCTACCAAAGCTCAAGCTGAGATGTGGCTTGCTGACTGGCCTTGGGAGACACACTTCACCTTTGTGCTTCAGGGACTTTGAAGGAGGAACATAATCCTTCTTTTATGCAACGGCTGGGAATGGAGATTGAAATGACGCAGGCAGAATGCCCAGTATCTGATATGAACACCTCCCTTCGCTTTCCCAGAGCTATGATGCTGCTCTTACAAGAAGGTATTGTTTCTCTTTTAATGGATACTAAGAAAAAAAAATCTGCCTCTTGAAACCCAAGCACTGGGGAGATTGAGACAGGAGGATCATGAGTTCAAAAATTAGTCTGGACTAATTAGTCCGGACTTCACAGAAATACTACTCTAGAAAGGAGGGGCGTCGAAGGCTCAGTGGGTAAGAGCTCCTGATGCTGAGCCTGATGACTTGAGTTTATGCCCCAGGATCCACAAGATGGAAGGAGAGAACTGACTTCTGGAAGTTGTCTTCTGGCCTCCACATGCACACATATGCACATATGTGCACAGCCGTATGTTTTACACACACACACAATATTTGAAATAAGGAAGGAAGAAACTAATGGGAAAAAGCAATAAATATTTCTAGCTGGGCATAGTTGGACATTCATTTAATATTATCACTTGGGAAGCAGAGGTAGCTGGATCTCTGTGCGTTTGAAATCAGCCTAGCCCACATTACAAGTTCTAGACAAGCCAGGGCTACATAGCCATTTCTCAAAAGAAAGAGAGAAAGAAAGAAAGAAAAGAGGGTGTGTGGAGGCAGCACTAGATTAGAGAGACGGCTCAGTGGTTAGAGCACTGGCTGCTCTTCCAGAGGATACCTGGAATTCAATTCCCATCACTCACATTGTAGCTCACAACCAACTGGAACTCTAGGTCTAAGGGATATAATACGTTTTTTGGCCTCTGTAAGTACCAGGCATGTAAGTGACTCATAGATAACACATGCAGACAAGTATGCATACACATGAAATAAAAATTAACAGTTATTTATTAAGGGCTGGAGAGATGGCTCAGGGGTTAAGAGCACTGACTGCTCTTCCAGAGGTCCTGAATTCGATTCCCAGCAACCACAAGGTGGCTTATAGCCATCTACGATGACATCTGGTGGCCCTCTTTTGGCATGCAGGCATACATGGAGGTAGATAAATCTATTAAAAAAGAAAGTTATGCCGGAGGGGGGGGGAGGGGGGGCAAAGTGGCACACACCTGATTTTAATCCCAGAGCTTGGGAGGCAGTGACAAGTAGTTCTATTATAAGACCTAATGTGGAAAATTAAAAAACACTATGAGCCACCCAACAGCCATAGGAAGCAAAGGTAGGGTTTGCACAGCATATCCAAGAGATACTGGGTTTAAAGCCCAGAATCAAAGAAAAGGAGGAGGGTGGAGGGAAAGCCGTACGTAAGGGGCAGAGCACAAGGCCTCTGCTATCAATAACAGCGTCGCGCTCACGCAGGGGCTGGGGAAGCCCAGCGTCTAGAGGAGGAAGGGTGAAAGCGAAGGCAACTATGCAGCGCATATTAATTAAAGCAGCACAGGAGAGGACTTTTCAGACCGGTGCACAGCTTTAACCCGAACGCAGAGTCTCCGCAAGGACGCGGGGGAGGCGGGGCCGGGGGTGGGGAAATGGTCTTAACTCGACGTCATTGGCTGGAGGGCGGGGTGCAGCATTTAAGGTCCTTCCTGGTGGAAGAGACCACCAGGCGGGTCCACGCTCCTGGCTGAGACCCACTGGCGCCCGAACTCAGTCTGGGATCGCCTAGCATTTCTTCTGTTCCTCACTTCCAGCTCTTTAAGACCTGAGCTGTTGGCCCTTTCTGTGGTCCCGAGGAACGGAAGTGGAGATTGTCTTTGAGCTTTGATTTTTGACAGCGAGGCTCTGGATGACTTCCACGCGGATCCGAGAGGCCAGGGAGAGAGATTGTGGAGACATTTTGAAGATGATACGGGTGAAGACTGTGGGCTGGAAAAGGGCGTGCCATGGGACTGGGAGCAGCGTAGTCGGAGGGGGAGAGTTAGACATGGGGGTGCACTTTTGGACCCTGCTCTCAGAGTGAGTGGCAGGGCCTTCCTGCCCTAATGTCTTGGTTCTCCCCTTTGTAGGAACTGGCCGAGTTCGAGAAACTTTCCCATCAGGTGAAGATCAATGAAGAAGGTGAGGCTCTGCACCTGGGTCCTGAGGCTGGGGCGGAAGAAAAAGATGGATTCCCTAGGTAGTAACTGCTGCAGTGAGCATTATTAATCCAGTCTCTGTCTCTATCTTTCTCCCTCCAGCTCTGAGAGCAGATGGATTTGGAGAGAATCCTTTCTTTCACTGTTTGGTGGCAGAGGTTGATTCAGTACCTGGGGAGCCCCAAGGTAAGGCATCCTCCAGGCATCCTCCGAATTTTTCCTCCCAGAGGCCTTATCCTTCTTATCTCTTGTTTTCAGGGCCGCGTGTGGTGGGCTATGGGCTGTATTACTTCATCTACAGCACATGGAAGGGACGAAACATTTATCTAGAAGACATCTATGTGATGCCGCAGTATCGGGGTACTACTACTGGCAGAGGCTAAGGGTGGACACACAGTACCCACAGACCCACTGAGAATCCTGAAGGCCCATCCCCTTCCCTGCCCCCCAATATCAGTCTATGGCTTCCTTTGATACCTTCTTCAACTCAAATAATAGTCTCCTACTCTCTTTTCCACTACAGGTCAAGGGATTGGTACAAAAATAATCAAAAAAGTGGCTGAGGTAAGCAAAGGGATGAGAGCTAAAAACTAGTCCCCCCCCCCAAAAAAAATTCCTTAAAACAAAACACAACCAATCAAACACCCCCCCCCCCCGACAAGAATGTATAGGTGTGCTGAGAAGAAAGGTTCTTTTATTTTTTATTTATTTATTTTTTTGCCTCCCACGTGTTGGAATTAAAGGTATGTGCCATCATCACCACAACCATCCCTGGATTCTCCGTTTTTGAGCCTAGGGCAGTAAGTAATGTCTTCTCATACAGGTTGCCCTGAAAAAGGGGTGCTCCCAGTTCCGCCTGGCAGTCCTGGACTGGAACAAGAAGGCGGTGGACTTGTACAAGTCTCTGGGAGCTGAGGATCTTACTGAAGCAGAAGGCTGGCGTTCCTTTCGATTTGAAGCAGAGGCAATGAAAGAGTTGGCAGGACAGTGATGCCATCCCTGGGGAGTTCTCGCTACTGCCACTTCTTTGGCATCACCATATCAAGTCATCCTAAGAGTTGTGGGATGTCTGTATGCTGTGAATAAAGAACTGTTTTGGCCATGGCAGGCACCGTAGAAGTAGGTGGAGTAATCGGAGCACAGTAGGAGAGGGAGGGCGGAGTTAAGGGAGACATGACCCAGCTACCCAAAAAGCAACACACAAGCTAACAACAGGTGAGCCACAGGCCACGTGTCAGACAGACGGATGGAGATGGGTTGAATCAAGATGAAAGAGCTAGCTAGCAATATGCCTGAGCCTTAGGCCAAACAGCATGAAATTAATATAAGCGACTGTGTGTTTCTTTGGGACTTTGGGATTGCTCGTCCAGATAAGCAAGTCTGGACTGTGGTGCTTGTCCGGCCAGAAACCTCTTGTTACAGATGGCATCCCAACATGGGCCAAACACCCACATAAAGCCAGAGAAAGGTTAAAAAGGGTTCTAGAGCCAAAAGCAGCTTCCGAGTTGTGTCTTGGATGGAGTCATAGTACAGATGTTTGGGCTTGAATTTCAAAATGGTGGGTCCAAGGCAGGCAGCATAAGCTGGAAAAGGCTGGTTCCTGAAGTCTCACAGAAGACTCAGTATGAGCAACACACTGCATGTGATTGGTTTAAGGTTTCTGTTTATATTGGACAAAAAGGAAACAGAGTCAGACAGCTTCTTAGTAGCAGCATTTTCTTGGGTCCGCTCTGTTTGCTGGCAGCAAGAAGAGATGCGGCCCCTTTAAGAGAAGTTTCCTGACTTAGCCTTAGCGGTGTGAGCAGGTGGCAGCAGTGCTCTACTTGATAGTGTGGACCCTAGGATTCCCCAGAGTTGGGGTGCTAAAGGGTGTCATGATATTTAATATTGCTTCCTAGAATTGGGAAGATAAGTGTGGCTCAGGTGCCTCTGCCATGTTGAAAAACTGCTAAGTGGGGTGGAGTCATTTTAAAAGATTTTTCTGGTTAGAAAATGACTTAAGGATATGCAATAAAACAGATTCAGATGGTGAAAACCTCTCAGGGGGTTAAAATGTGTGCGAAAAAGAATACATTGACTGGGAGAGAGAAAAAAGAAGGTGGAGAAAGTCTTTAAAAAAGAAACAGAGTATAAACATTTAATGAGCCACGTAAAAATGGAAAATAATAAATGTAGAGTCTGGATTATGGTTATTATTGTGTTTTATTTTAATTTTTAACTGTTAATGAGCTAACTGCAGAAAGACAATTGATTGCAAAGGCTGTTAAGTTAAACAAAAAAATATATTTTAAGGGTATCTTGACTTTGAAATTTATGTCTAAGGATATGTTGCTTTGGAAAAGAGATTCTGCTCTTGCTTCCTCAGATGATGAGAACCTGTGGATTGCTTCCAGGCCACTATGGTTTTATCAACCAAGACCCTCTGAAAATTCTCTGGTAGAAAGAGATGGTAATATCAGCTTCAAAGCTAAGATGATCCATCCTCAGGACCCTCAAAAGATTGCCAGCTCCCCTTAATCAGCAGGAAGTAGTAATAGAAAGCTATGCCCAAATACCCAAAATATTGCTTATAAGTGTTTGTTTTTATTATAAATGGTTAATGGTCATAGTCAAGCTCTTTCTAAGAAGAAAAGGGGGATATGGTATATGAATGATTTTAAAAAGATAGATTATTGAATTTACTTTAATCCAAAAATCAGCTGTTAATCTCAACATTTTAAATTGGCATTGATTTTGGTTTATTGATACAAATTTGGTTTAAGATACAAATTTTGTTATGCTATATATATTTTTCTACCCTTGCTTAAGGTATGATGTTTATGTAACTCATTTAAATTGTAATGTATAATTAAGAAATGCAGGTTAATAGTCATCTGTGATATCCAAACTTATAGTCATGTTAGTTAGATTTTTTTTTTTTGGTACACAAAGATATATTTCAATTAGATAGGTAATCTTCAAATACTTCAAAGACCTACAGAATATGGCATTTAAAATATGTAACCTTTTCTGGACAGTGAAACAGGTCTGCTCCTGACAGCACCAATCTACTTCAAGAGAAAAATGGGCATTAAGGAAACTTCATGTGGTGTTCACTTTCTCTGTGGCGATGGTTAGCCACTGGACAAGAACCTGTCTTGTGTTGACTGGTTGACAGTATGCTGTTTAAACTGGACATGCAGGTTCACAGACACTGACCCAGACAGGCACAAACCCAAAGGCCTCCAAAAGTGCCGAAAAAGTAGAAGCAAGGGAGGAATCTTTCAGAGAATGAAAAATGAAACACATAGTTTGCCTTGGTGTGGTGCTGGGTGTAGGAATTGATGAAGGGACACACAGCCACTTTGAAACCTTTCTTTGCTTTTAGGTTGGAGAATATTGTTCTTATAGGGTTGGGCAGCCAGAGAGCCAGGTGTATTGGTGGGCCCCAAGGACCCAAGGGACTCTAGTCTTAGTTCTAGTCTGGGATTTTATTTTATTTTTTAAATTTATTTATTAATTATGTATACAGTGTTCTGTCTGCATGTATGTCTGCACACCAGGAGAGGGCACCAGATCTCCTCACAGATGGCTGTGAGCCACCATGTGGTTGCTGAGAATTGAACTCAGGATCTTTAGAAGAGCAGCCGCTGCTCTTAACCTCTGAGCCATCTCTCCAGCCCTAGCCTGTGATTTTAAACAGAGAACAAGGGACTGGCGAGATGTCTCAGCAGTTAAAAGCACTGGCTTCTCTTCCTGGGACACAGGTGAATTCCCAGGACCCACGTGGCAGTTCACAACTGTCTGTAACTCCAATTCCAGAGGACCCTGCCATCCTCACACAGGCATACATGTAAGCCAAACACAAATGCCCATAAAATAAAAATAAATGTAAAAGATTAAAAAAATAATAACAAGAGGGTATAGGAATAGCATATCATGCTTGTCAGTCATCTTCAGAACCCAAAGGTCTTTTAGGGCTGATGTGCCACAGACTACAAACTGCCTGTTGCTGTCAGCATTTCAAGGACCACTGGGAAGGAGCAATTGTTTTACCTTAACTAATCAACCTCAACTAGGTAGGTATGATGGCATGGTACTGGGGAAGCTGAAGTAGGAAAATCCCTTGAGCCCAGGGTTCAGGGCCCACCTGGAAAAGTGAGACCTGTCTCATAAAAAATGTAATTTAAAAACATCTTTTTTATTACTAATTTGACATTGCTTACACTAAAGCAAAATTAAACAAAACCAAAGCAAATCTTTAAAACTCTGGGAACCATAAGAGAAACAGGCTGTTTTTCTCTCTTTCATCTTTTTATTTGTTTTAGATGGTTTGTTTGGCTTTGGCTTATCCAGACTGGGCTTCTCTGTGTGCAGACCTGGCTGTCCTGGAACTCAGAGATCCACCCGCCTCTGCCTCCTAAGTACTAGGATTCAAGGTGTGAACCACTGTCCCTAGGCCTTTCTTCTTTTTAGAGATGGTCTATACTATGTAGCTCTGGCTGGCCTGGAACTCACTGTGCTGGTAATAAAAGTGTGTATCACCACCCCAGTTATTTTTTGCTTTGTTGTTTCGAGGTAGCCTCTAGCCCAGGCTGGCCTCCAACTCTCTGTAGCCAAGAATGACCTTGGGTTTCTATCTGTACCACTAGAGTGCTGAGGTAGCAGACAGACGCCATCATGCCCATTTTATGGAAGTGTTAGGGTTGGACTGGGATCGTGCATGCTAGAAGCTGTTGCTTTGCCTGTCTAAAATATCTGATTGGTCTAATAACATGCAGAATATGTGGGGGATAATGCTGAGATGACTCGGTCTGAGGGCCTGAGTTGGATCTCCAGAACCCTGATAGTTTAGCTCCTTACAGATAAATGTAAAAAAAATAAAAAATAATAAAAGCAAGTAGAAGTTGATTGAGAAAGATAGCATTGACTCTGGCATCCATAGCCACTCCATGCTGAAAGCACATGAATACACAAACATAGCTGGCATGACTAAGCTCAGCTAACATTGATGGGAAGGCCTTTCATCCCATTGTTTTTACATCATCTGCCCACAGAGGGCGCAGAACTCACAGATTGTGGGCTCTGTCCTCACAGTCTGCCCATTTCTTTCTTTAGGTGCCAAAGTCAAGTCCTGGGTTGTTTTAGTAATGTTTCTGACCAACAAGATATATATCAGGTTCCCACAAACTCTCCTTAGGTTCAAAGAATTTTCTAGTACAGCCCACAGGATTAGCAGATACGGTTACAGTTTATCATTAAGGATGTTACTACAGATGAAGAAATGTTTGGGGTGAGAGACAGGAATATTGGGTGGGGCACCCTTGCCCTGTCCAGGTGGGCCACCATCCAGGAATCCTCCCCTATTCAGCTTTCTGGAAGTTCTCAAGCCTGTTTTGGAGTTTTTCTTTTGTTTTTAATTAGCATATCAAATATAATATGTCATTGTACTTTGCTCATAATATACCTGCCCTACCACTACCTTCTTTCATTTCTCCTCTGGCCATAGATGTATATGAAAAAAAAATGTAATATTGTGTTTCAACCATTGCCTCCTTCCTCCTACCATTAGAATCCACCCCATCCCTTTCACTATATTTAAATATAGATTCTATATGTGTGAGGAAATATGTAATATTTGTCTTCTTTTTTCCTTAGACTTATTATGTAGACAGTATCCCTGCAGGTCAGAAGAGGGCACCGGATCTCATTACAGATGATTGTTAGCCACCATGTGGTTGCTGGGAACTGAACTCTCAGGACTTTTGGAAGACCAGTCAATTGTCTTAACCACTGACCCATCTCTCCAGCCTATATCTGTCTTCTTTTTAAGTACTATAGATTGAACCTGCCAAGGCAAGTTGCTACTACTGAACTAAATACGTAGACCTCTTCTAGCTTTGAGTTAGGGTTTCATTAAGTTGCT
The DNA here is from genome assembly GCA_033318265.1 of Phyllotis vaccarum. Classification (NCBI taxonomy): domain Eukaryota; kingdom Metazoa; phylum Chordata; class Mammalia; order Rodentia; family Cricetidae; genus Phyllotis; species Phyllotis vaccarum. The sequence goes on along the minus strand of JARWLC010000003.1, from coordinate 12,298,402 downwards.
CTGGCTGGCCTCAATTTCACTCTATAATCTGGACTACACAAAGTTATCTTCACACACATGTACATCACACACACACACACACACACACACACACACACACACACACACACTAACAATACACAAAATATAGATGGCCTGTCCTCTGATAGGGCTATTATTTCTATTCATTTAGTTAGTTTGTAGTTTTGGTGTAGCTAAGGCTGGCTTGGAACTTACAAAACTTCTTTCTCTGCCTCAGAAATTTTAGAATTTCAGAAAAGATGTACCATACTTAATAGGATGTTTTTATTTTTTGGTTTTTCAAAACAGGGTTTCTCAGCATAGCTCTGGCTGTCCTGGAACTCTGTAGACACCCCCCCCCATCTCTGCCTTCTGAGTGTTGAGATTAAAGGCAGGGTCATCACCACCTCCTTAATAGGACACTTTTAAAAGCACATTTGTTTTCATGTACATGTGTGGCCATGCCCTTCCTATAGCATGCTTATGGAGCTCAGAAGACACCTTCCAGGCTCCATTTTGTCCTTTACAATGTTCTGTGGATGTCACTAGTCCCTTACTTGATGAGCCACCTTACCAGCCTCTAAGAGGGCTTTAAACAAATTTTTATGTACATGAATGTTTTGTCTGCTTGTGTATGTGCACCACGTGTGTGCCTGATGACCACAGAAGCAATAAAAAATGTCCCATCTGCTAAAATTAGAATTATAGGAGGTTGTGAGCCGACATATGGGTGCTGAGAATCAAATTCTGATCCTCTGGAACAGCAGTATTCTTAAAAAGAATTCTTTTTTTCCTTGTTTTTATTTTAAAGGTCTTTTTTTTTCATATCTATCTCTTCTCCCCTCCCTTCTCTCCTCCCAGTCCCTCCCAGTCCTTCCTCAGCCTCTCCCCACCCCATCCTCCCATCCATTCCCCAAGGAGGGCAAGGAGTCCCCAGGTGGGTTAGTTCCATCTGGCATGTCCATCTGAGGTAGGTCCAAGTCTCTCATCTCAGTATTAAGGCTGTCTTAGGTGTTCCTCTGTAGGGAATGGGCTCTGAGATGTCAGCTCATGCATCAGGACCATAGTCTGATCCTATTGAAAGAGGCTCCACAAACTGCCCACACCTTTTGACAGTCGTCTGCCTTTGGAGGGTTTAGTTCCTTTCCCTGAAGGTTCCTCAGGGATTGTTTCTAAGTCAGTGAGCTCTCAATAGCTCAGGTCAGCCACCTCTGTGGGTCTCCTCAAGATCCTGATCCCTTGCAGCCAGTATTCATAACCACTGAGCCATCTCTCCAGATTCCTTAGTAGGGGTTTTCAAATTAATCAAAAAATTTTTCATTATATTTTATTTATTTTGTGTGGCCATGTATACATAGCATGGCTCATGTGTGGAGGTCAGAGGACAATTTTTAGGAATTAGTTTTTAGCTTCCACAATGTGGGGCCTGGGGATTAAACTCAGGCCATCAGGATTGACAGTAGGCACTTCTACCAGATGAAATGAGACACCACTCCAGTTAAAAAAATTTTTTTTTTAGCAAGTATCACTATATTTTCCTGAATGCTCTGAAATTACACATAGACCAGGCTGGTCATGAGTTCACAGAGATCCATCTACCTCTGTCTACTGTGAATACAGCTTTTTAACATATTTTTTTTTTTTTTAAAGATCTATTTATTATGTACACAGTGTTCTGCCTGCACATATTCCTGCCAGCCAGAAGAGGGCACCAGATTTCCTTACAGGTGGTTACTATGAGCCACCATGAGGTTGCTGGAAATTGAACTCAGGACCTCGGGGAAGAGCAGCTGGGGCTCTCAACCTCTGAGCCATATCTCTGGCCCACTAACATAAAATTTTAAAATGATTTTTTTTCGAGACAAAGTCTTCCTACATAGTAGCTAGGACTGGAACTCACTATGTAGATCAGGGTAGACAGAGAAACTCTTTTTTTCAGATTTTCCTGTCTCTGCCTCTGCAGATCAAGGCATATATCACCATGCCTGGACAATTTAAAAATAGTTTAAGTCAGCATTATTTTCCAGGTTGGTGGTATCTGACTTTAATCCACTGGGGAGGCAGAGGAAGGTAGTGGATCTTTTTAAGTTTGTGGCCAGCCTGTTCTACATAGTGAGCTCCAAACTAACCAGGGAAAACAAAATACTTCCAAACGCAAATCAAAACCTTAGTGGTGTGTGTGTGTGTGTGTGTGTGTGTGTGTGTGTGTGTGTGTGTGTGTTAGAGTTTCTCTAACAGCCTTGGCTGTCCTGGAAATCGATTTATAGACCAGGCTGCCCTCAAACTCAGAGATCCACCTGCCTCTGCCTTGAGTGCTGGGATTAAAAGCATGTGCCACCATATGACAGGCCTCAGTTTTAGGTCTTAATAATTCATATTTTTATTTAAAATTTGTCTTGGGTTCCAAGATATCCAGGACTATGTAGAGAGACCTTGTCTCAGGGGAAAAAAATTCCCCCTTGGGCTAAGAATGTAGCTTAGTCTGTAGAGGGCTAGCCTAGCATACACAAAACCCTCATTTTCACCCTAGTACCACATATAACTGGTGCTTTTGTACAAGCCTATATCTAGAGGTACAGTCAGAAAGATTAGAAGTTCAAGGTTAGCTACATAGAGAGTTTAATGAAATCTGATGAAAGACTCTGTCTCTCAAAAAAAAAATTTACGGCCATTCTTGGTTACCCCCCACACACACATAGTATTATTTGTTTTATCTATTATTTTTAAAATAATTTGTAACTTTCATCTTGGGTGTTTTGCCTGTATGTATGTCTATGTGAGCTATCAGATCCCCTGGAACCAGAGTTACAGACAGTTGTGAGCTGTCAGTAGGTGCTGGGAATTGAACTCAGGAAAGCCGTCAGTGCTCCATCTCTTCAGCCCTCTTTGTTATACCTTACTAATGTATACAATTTTTTTTTCAGTATAACATTCCATTTTACTGCATTTATTGATTTTATTTTGGGTTTATTTATTTACTATACTAAGGATCAAACCCCAAGGCCTTATACAAACATGTACAAGTTCATATCACAGTTCTTTTTCATTTATTATTATTTTTTTTCCCCAAGATAAGATTCCCCCATATATTGCTTTGGCTGTCCTTGAACTCTGTAGGCCATGCTGGCCTTGAACTCATAGAGACTCGCCTGCTTCTGCTGGGATTAAAGGCTTGTACCACCACTGCCGGATGTTCTTTTTTATTTTTACTTCAAAAACAAATTTCGTTATATGTGTTGATAAACATGAGTGATGTCACACGTGTGATTAAACCCCAGTCGTTAGGTCTTATAAGCTGAGCCATCTTCCAGACCAGGGGTGGTATGTATGTATGTATGTATGTATGTATGTATTTAGAGTTATTCAATGACAAATTTTCCTGTTTTGAATTTCCTCAGCATTTATATACCAAATTATGTTGCGTTGCGTCTTTTTTTTCAACACAGCTTTGAATTTACTAGAATATTAGAATCAACTTGGGGCAAACATGGCAATGACACGCATGCCTGTAATGTTTGCACTTGGGAGGTATCAGGAATTCAAGATCATTGCCCAACTTCTTAGTGAGCTCGTGGTCAACCTAAAATACAAAAGACCCTGTCTCACAAAACTTAAAAAAAATTTTTTTACTCAAGCCAAGAACCGTGACTCTTGAATCTCCTATAGATGCAGAGAGTCAACACATGCGCACCGACAGCAAAGCCCGGCGCATGCGCACCGAACACTTTTTTTTTTTTTTTTTGCCTTCCCCTCGCCCCCCCCCCCCCCCAAACACTTTGGAGTGTGCGCACCAAGAAAGACAAAGGTGGTGAAAGTGACCAAGCAGTCATTCCGGCGCATGCCCATCCCTAAACTGCCCCGGCTCTGTTGGGCTCACTTTGTGGAGGCGGAAGTCCAATCTGAGGGAGCGAGCGCGGCCCCTCCCTTCCCTTGATTGGTTTGCTTCCAGTGTTGTGGGGCGGGGAAAGAAAGGGACAGGGATAGTGAAGGTTGGTTGGTGAGGATCGAGCGTTCACCTCGTTCTACGCAAGCGCAGAGGAGCGACCACGAGGGGGCGTGAGAGAGTGGAAGAGAATGTGGAAGCCCTGACGCGCTGGCGAGCCAGAGCTGGGTCGCTTGCCTAGACGCCTGCGCCTTGGCCCTCGGGCTCCGCGCGCGGCGGGCGGGTGCCCTGTGCGCCTGCGCAGTAGGCGGCGGCAGGGGGAGGTGGAGGCCGTGGAGCGGCAGCGGCAGCAGCGGGTCCCGGGACTGAAGCAGCAGCAGCAGCAGGGGCGCCGGCGGGCGGAAGCTGAGGTGACGAAGGCGGCGACGGCGGCGGCGGCCGTTTCTCTCACGGTGGCGGAGACCAAGGCGGCGGCGGCGGACGGGGAGCGGCCCGGCCCCGGGCCCCTGCTCGTCGGCTGTAGCAGGGCCGCCGTGGGGCCGGCCCGGCTCCCGCCCCCCGCGGCTCCCCCTCCGGCTCCTCCTCCTGGGAGACGCCGGGGGCCCGGCCCGGCCCGCACTCAGAGCTCCGCTTCAGCCGCTGCCGGGCCAGTCGGAGGTGGTGGCGGCGCCATGGGCGGCCTGGCCTCTGGGGGGGATGTGGAGCCGGGACTGCCCGTCGAGGTGCGGGGCTCCAACGGGGCCTTCTACAAGGTGAGGCGGCGCGTCGACCCGGGACACACTCCTTGGCCCCCTCCCCCAGCCGAGGCAGGGAAGAGTGGAGCGGGGTCGAGTTCCTGGAGCTCAGCCCTGACCCATAGAACCTTCGACCCACGCTCCCACTCGAAACCCTCCGGGGAGACCGTGGGAGTTCACCCTCGTGCTTTAATTTTGAGCCCGCTGTTACACCTGCTTTTTATCCTCAGCTGAAAGCGTGAACCTCGCATCATTGCTGGGCAAGGATGGGCGCTCCTGGTCCCTCCGGAGAAACCCCTTCACCCGGCTTCTAATCGACTTTCTTGTACTTCAGCTCCTCAGCACATTCTCTCCGTGGCCCAAGCACATGGGAGAGCTCTCTTTCTTTTCCTGCATGACCCCGTTGGGAAGGCCCATATTAGATCTTCGGTCTTCAGGGAGGCTCCTGCCTCCTGGCTCTAGACCATTCACTCAACTTTCATCTTATATTCTTGTTTCCTAAAAGGAAACGGTCAAAACCCGTTTGTGTTATTTAACATCTTTGGCCTCAGGTTTTATCAGCCATAGAAGTGGGTTTATTGGACAAGTCTGTCACCCTACCACACCTTTATTCCTGGACCAGCTTGTCTCTTTGACTCTATAGATAGATTTAGGTCATTTTAAAGGGTGTCTCAACAAGATTCTTTCTGTTCTTATTCTAACAGATTTCTACTTGGCAGTCTTTCTGGGAAGAGAAAGTATCTTTCAGAATTGCTAATTTCAGCTTTTCTTTGCCCAAGATTGGATTCCTTTGAAGTTGTCTTGGAGTGAAATGGGAACAGGATCTTGATGTATAGCTCTTACTGTTTAGTCCAGGCTGAACTTGGAATTCTTCTGTATTTCTACTTCAGCCTTCCAAGTTCTGGGATTACAGCCTTGAGCCACCAGACCTTCTATATGTTCTGAGTCTTCCTCCTCCGCCCAGTTTAGATTGACTGACTCCTTACCCCCGAGTCTTTTTGTTCATCTGATAGGTGGAATTAACCTCTTTTGCCTTTGTTTTTCAGGACAGGGTCTCTCCATGTAGCCTTGACTGTCCTGTGCTCTTAGACCAGGCTGACCTTGAGCTCATAGCCTCTGTTTCCACCACTGCCCAGCTTTCTTCTTACTTACATATTGGATTGTCCCAGGAACTTTTGATTTCTCCCTTGCTCTTTTTACTCTGGAGAGAAAGAGGAATTTTCATGACATCAGATAAGTTAGAGGAGCTGCCTTTAATTCTTCTCAGGTCCATCCCCTACCCCCATAGACCTTTCTGCTTTCTCATGCCCTTGGAAATTACTTTCTCTGACTAGTATGAAATTGTATCTTTTTTGTAGCAGAAAAAGGACTTGTGCTTGCCCTTGTAGATGGTGTCTGTCTCCACTTCAGCTGATAAGTTGGATTTTACTCAACTATAAAGTCCATGCCATTTTTGTCTTCTCTGGTCAAGTTCTTTATCCAATGCCTATGGGTGTACATAGCTATAAATCTTAACTTACCTCTCAATTAAGTCTTGGGCTTTTGCCTGGATATGTCTCTATTCCTATGTAAGCCTCACTATGTCCACTTTATGTATAGCTGAACAAGGCTCCCAACTAATTCTGACCCTGTTGCCCGCTAAATCTTGGTACTTTTTATACTGTCTGGGGAGAATGTCTTTGTAACATTTCTGTTTTCTGTGGCAAAAGTCTTTAATTCCTTCCCAGTTCTGATAGGGCACATTTATGTTTTCTTTTGTGTGCTTGGTTGTGGTCTTCTCTCCTCCCCCACCCCAGGTTTCTCTTTGTAACCCTGGCATTCACTATGTAAACCAGGCTGACCAGGCTGGCTTTGAACTCAGAGATCCACCTGTCTCTGCCTCTGGAGTGCTGGGATTAAAAGTGTGTGCCACCACTACCTGACCTCATTTATGTCTTAATATCATTTTCCCATGCTTGTATTAACATTTGTTAAAACAGTCTTAGGCTGGGTATGGTGGTACTTGGAAGGCTGACGTAGGAAATTCTGTCTCAAAAAACAAAACAAAACTCAAAAAAGAAGTACACTTCTTCATAAGATGTTAGTTTTTATTTCCTTGATATATCTTAGTCTTCATCTCTATTCTTCTCAAAGTTTGAATTTCAAGAAAGGTTTTTTGCTTGTGTTTTGGGGACAGGATCTCTGTATGTGGCCCTGGCTGTTCTGGAGCTCACTGGGATTAAAAGCATCCATAACCAAGCTCAATTTAGAAAGTGATTCTTAAATTGAGTATGAGATCAAGATAAGAGACTTGCTTTTGTTCTAAGAAGCATGGGAGCCATTCACAGCTGGGAAAGATTAGTGCTCAGTTCAAATTAAGTGTATGTATGAAGTGGTTGGGAAGGGATAGGTTTCTATTACATTATAGGAATATCCAACAGAAAGTCTCTGGATTTTTTCCTTTTTACCTGTGGCCCATAGCAGTGATAGATTTGAGTGAAGAGGGGACAGGATTTTTTGTTATAGTGTAGAGTTAACAGTTGAATAAAAGCCAAGCAGTGTAAATCTTTTATTCTCCCCACTATAGCACTTTGTGCTCTGTTACTGAATTAAAACAATTCCCTACAATTGGACTAACCTTTCTTAAACTCAATGTAATATAGTTGCTTATCTATTCTAACCTTGCTGATTAATATTCATGACTCAGCAAACTTTGGTGTGAGTAAAAAGAAGTGTTAACCTGTCCTTTAGATCTGTAAATTTGGGGATATACCTTTCCCCTCTCTCAAAATTGTGCTTTCCTTTGATTTTTCCAGGACAGGCACCAGATCTAAGATCTGAGTTAATAACTGTCCATTCAAACTTTCCTTTTTGTTTTAAAGTGAGTCTTAGGTGGTAGGTGGCTCAGGCTTGCTTTTAGTTGAGGATGATCTAGAACAGGATCCTGGTCTTGCTGCCTTAACTTCCCAAGTGCTGGGGCTGGTACACACCACCAAACCCAACTTCATAATGTGTTGGGGGGGGGGTTGTTGTTTTTATGTTTTTGTTTTCCAAGATGGGGTTTTTCTTTGTGGCCCTGGCTGTCCTGGAACTCCCTCTGTAGACTAGGCTGGCCACCTCAGAGACACACATGCCTCTGCCTCCCCAGTGCTATAGGCCAGCATTCTTTTCTTAATGGGAATCATCAGCTTCAAAACATGTTATGCCTTGGTTCTTTCTCTTCTAAAATCCCTTTTCTTTTGAAGGATGAAGATGGAGACTAATTTCATTCATATCTTTTTATTTAAGGAAACAAGTATCTAGTAACTTAAGAGCTTTCTTCACTTGCCTGACAGTGCTAAGCCTAGAAAGCTAAGCCAGGAAATGCTACAACCTTTGGATCAGATCATCTGGATGTAGGTTTCCTAACAGATTTTATGTACTTGCTTGTTTCCTGTGGCATAGACCAAACAGAACTTCGGAATTCTTTTCCTTCGCTGTTGTCCTCAAAAGAAAACCTTGTCTCTGAAGTGAGTGGGTAGAATTAAGAGACAGAGATAGAACTGGACTATAATGCTGGGAAGAGTTTATTCTGGAAAGTGATTGAAGGGAAAACAAAATGGAAGTGTAAGGGTAAGAGGCATTGGTTACACTGTAGAAGAAGGATGATTCTATTCTGAGCTTAGCATCTTCGCCTTGGAAGTCACAATTTGTTGAAAAAAAATGATAATATTGCTACTCACTTTATGGGTCAATTAAACATAGAAGAGAATTAGAGCCTTAGACATAGCCTTTGTGAATGAGTATATCTAGGAGTGAGAATCTATTTAAGAGGCAGGCAAGGGATTATGACTCCTTCCTTTTTCTCCTTAGAATGTTTTTGACAAATGATAAGTATCTTGATAGTCTACTAAGACGTTGAGCCTCTTCCACTCTCAAGAGTTCTTTGTTATTTATTTATTTATTTCAGAGTCTCTTTATATAGCTCTGGTTGGATTGGAACTCAGGTCCCTCTGCCTCTGTCTCCTTAGTGCTAGGATTAGAAGTGTGTGCCACTACACCTTGCTTCTCTGCCTCACTGTTCCTTAATAAATCTATATTCACCCCAGGGGGAAAGTTCTTGGAGATAAGACTTTTGGATAAAAAAGTTAGATAAAAGGTTAGGCTTGGTGATATATCCCGATAATTCTAGCACTTGGGAGGTAGAGACTGGAGGGTCAGGAGTTCATGGTCATCCTCACCTACATAGTGAATTCTACATGACATTATGTCTCAGATAAAAAGCCCAAGGGGAAGCAGGACCTAGGTAAATACTGACTGAGTGTGCTTTGAAAGAGTTACTATGTAGAGACTAGTAGGAACAGGCATTGATTCTGAATGAAAAAAAGATAAACATTTCTGAGAAAATATATTTTAAAAAGTATGCTAAGAACCAAGCCAAGATGTCATAATAATTCATACTTGGGCAGTAATAAGGCTCTAAGAAAGATTGTCTCAAAAAAAAGAAAGAAAAGCAGGAGGCTAGAGGGATGGCTTATGGGTTTTAGAGCACTTACTGGTTCAGTTCCACCTGTATAGTTGTTCTCAACTGTCCATAACTCTAGCTAGTTCCAGGTGGTCTGACACCCTCTTCTGATCTCTGATGGAACCAGGAACACACGTGGTACACATACACATACCTGCCTGCAGGCCTACACATAAAATTAAATAAGTCTTATTTTGTTGGGGTTTTTTTGAGACAGGGTTTCTCTGTGTAGTCCCCAGCTATTCTGGAACTTGCTCTGTAGATGAGCCTGTCCTGGAACTCAGAGATCATCCTGCCTGTGTGCCACCACTGCCTGGCATGAATAAATAAATCTTTAAGGAAAAAAAAAAGTAGGGTTGGGAAGACCGCTCAGCGCTTGCTATGCTAGCATTAGGACCTGAGTTTGGATCCTAAGACCAACATAAGGAACTTGGTGTAGCAGCAGTACTCTTTGATCTTAGCACTAACAGGCAGAGACAAGCTTGTTGATCAGTCTAAGTTCAGTGACAGATGGATTCTATCTCAAAAATTACGATGGAGGGACACAGGAATTTCTGGCCTTCACATGCATACACTAGCATACAAACCTGGACAAGTTAGCATATGCCTGTAATCCCAGTGCTTGAGAAATAGGTAGGTTATTGAGAATTCAAGACCATATAACAGACTGGTACACATAGCAGTTTCAAGGCTATCCAGGGCTGGATAGTGAGACTTCATACAAAACAGCCAAAGTAGGTTGTATCTGGTGCAAAATCCAGGTTTAGATTTTCCAATTATAAAGGTAATACAGTAAGTGGCTCTGTGTGGTGGGAGCTATGCATATTCTAGAGCACTATTGGTATATTTTCTCCTAAGCTCTGCCACTATCCTAGTTACTATGCTCAAGATTGGTTCTTGAATACTGTTAGCCTTTTGAAGCACCTGCCTTTCTTACTGGTTTTGATGTTGAGGATTGAATTCGGGGCCTTATACATGCTAAGCACATACCACCACTAAACTATATATTCTAGCCAAAGTCCTTTAATTATTCGTTCATTCATTTATTTATTTGTTGTGGCAGGATTTCTCTGTGTAGCTCTGGCTGTCTTGGAACCTGTTCTGTAGACCATGTTGGCCTGGAGCTCAGAGATTCTCTTGCCTCTGTCTCCAGAGTGCCAGGTTTAAAGGCCTGTACCATCACTGCCTAGCAACTGATTCTTTCGTTTTTTGAGACAAGTTTTTTCTGTGTAACCTGGGCTGTTCTGGAACTCGCTTTGCAGACCAGGCTGGCTTTGAACTCACAGAGATTTGATTGCCTCTGCTTCCCGATGACCTGGTTTAAAGCGTGAGCCCACGCAGTGGCAACTCATTTTTTATTTTAATTTTTTGAGACAATGTCTTACTATATATTTCTGAGTGACCTGGAACTTGTTATGTAGACCAGGCTAACCTTGAATCCACCTGTGTCTACTTCTCAAATCCTGGAATTAAAGAAGCCACTCAGCCTGTGTATGAGTATTTTATCAGCATATATATCTGTGTACTACTTGTATGCCTGATGTCTACGGATGCCTCCGCCAAGGATGGTCCTAAAATTTTGTTCTTTCTGCCTTCACTTGAGTACTGGGTTACAATGTGTACTCTACCATGACTGGCTTATGATATATTAAATTTGTTTTTTTCTTTTTTAGGATTGGAGAGACAGCTCATCAGTTAAAAGCACTTGCTCTTGCAGAGGACCCAAGTTCAATTCCAGCACCTACATCAGGGGACTCACAACTATATAACTTCAGCTCCAGGGTATCCAACACTTCTACCCTTCTTGAGCAACTGCACTCAACATTTACACACCCGCAAGCAGACCCACACACATAATAAAAAATAATAAAAATAAATACTTTAAAAATATTTTAAAATTTTGATGTATATGAATGTTTGTGTGTGTACCACATGTGTAACTGCTGGATGCACAGGCTAGAACAGGGTTGGGTCCTATGGAATTGGAGTTAGAGGAGGTTGTGAGTCACCCATGTAGGTGCTAGGATGTAAGCCTGGGTCGTCTGCAAAAGTAGCAAGTGGTCTTAACTGCTGAGCCTGTTCTCTGCCCCCCCCCCCCCCCATTTAAGGTTTTTGTTTTTTTGAGACAGGGTTTCTCTGTAACCTGGCTGTCCTGGAACTCACTGTACACCAGGCTGTCCTCAGACTCACAGAGACCCACCTGTCTCTGCCTCCCGAGTGCTGGGATTAAAGGTGTGTGCCACCACTGAGCAGCATAAAGTTTTTGAGGTGAATTATATATATGATCTGAGGTGTCAGTTCTTTTTTTTTTTTTTTTTTTGTCCAGGGCTATCTAGTTTCCCAGCAGCATTTGTTGAAAACACTCTTGTTTCTCCAAACTCCTTCCACTTTTATCAGAATCGGGAGGTGCAAAGTAATGAATAAAAATGAAAGCAAGTCTGGGTTTGAGAGCGTAGTCAGTTGACTCTGCATGCACAGAACACTGTCAGCACCAGACAAATTGTATGGGAGGTGGAGATAGCAAGTTCAGAAGTTTAAAGGCTCTGCTACATATGAGATTGAGGCCAACCTGGGCTATTGTCTCAGATAAAGTCTGTTACATATCTAAATTCAAAATAAACTTGGGCCAGGGAGATGGCTCAGTGGATAAGGATATCGGCCAGCAAGCCTGTAGATCTGAATTTGATCCCAGGACCCACATGGTAGAAGAGAACCAACTTCTATAGGTAGTCCTTTGACCTCCATACAAATGTGGCAAAATCATGCATGTATAATGTGTAATTTAAAACATAAAATGTAGTGTATTTAGATTCTACAAGTTTATCAGATATGCAGCCAGAAGCATAGTTCATAAATAATGAGTTGTACTTTGTCAAAACTAGAAATCTTAGTGTGAAAAATAGGGAAAGAAGACAGAACTGTGACTGTAGGTTGAATACAGTTTGGGCCTTCTTAGGAAAAGAGGAAATAAATCATTATTTAATCACTTTTGTCATGATCTATCTCAAGATTGGGGTCTTCTACATATTTTATCTTCAGATTCAATAGTTTTTGCGCTTCAGAACTCAGACTTTTTAAAATTTATTTAACTTCATTTTATCTGTATTTATGTGAATCTGTCAGATATTCTGGAACAGGAGTTACAGACAATTGTCAGCTGTCAAATGGGTGCTGGGAATTGAACTTGGGTCCTCTGGAAGAGCAGCCAGTGCTCCCAACCCCTGAGCCATCTCTCCAGCCCAGAACTATGACTTTTATACATTACAGTTTTTCTTCTATAAGTTGTGCTTATTATTTTGGACTCCTCAGTGTTCTAGGTAGTCTCCAAGGACTCGGTCATCTAGGTAATAAACCCTTTTTCCTCTTGGCAGACCCTGATGTCCTCTAGGTATTCTGGTCCAGCAGTACACTGTCTTGTGGAATATTCTTAGTCTTGCTGAAAGTTGTTAGTATTTTAATTGAACTCTGGCAAGCCGTTTAGCACAGTAGGAGACAGCCGGGATGGTACCTGGGGTCCTGAGTAGACCACCAGTTTCCAGGCTGTTCTTTTCCATGTTATTTCTAGATTTTGTTAGTATGGTTTTCTTTCTGTCACTGTTTATATTTATTTCCAGTATATCTTTCTGGGTGTGTTTGGACTGTTCACATCCCCTGCTAAACCTCTTAATTTTAAAGGTTTCTGAGCTCCTAATGGCTAAGATAGTAGTTAAATGTATTTTCATTTATGTTTTTTTACATTAAAAAAAAATTTTTTTTTTTTTTTAGGGCTTTGTGAAGGATGTCCACGAAGACTCTGTCACCATCTTCTTTGAAAACAAGTAAGACCTTAGGAATAGACAAGTGTACTAGGTCCTAAAAGGAGGGTGAAAAGTGGGGGCTGCTGAATCCTACAGTAGGTGGCGGGGAGCTGAGAGTTTGGATGAGAATTCCAGGAAAGAAGAGGGCAGATAGCTTGGTCCAAGATGTAGACATTCAATAGTTGGTAGCAAGGGATAAAAGACCACTATGGAACAGAGCCTGTTATTTTGACTCTTTAACTACCAGAAAGGATAAAAGTGGTCTTGGTGGGTTGGAAAAATGGCTCAGTAGTTAAGAACACTGGCTACTCTTCCAGATGTCCTGAGTTCAAATCCTAGCAGCCACATGGTGTCTCATAACTATTTGTAATGAGATCTGGTGCTCTCTTCTGGCCTACATGTATACAGAAATATACAATATAAAATATAGAACATTGTATACATAATAATATTTTTTAAAATGTGGCCTTGGCAAGGGAGTAACTACCTTCCCTGTGAAGAAATGGACAATTAAATCAACCTGAATAGCTTTCATGTCACTTTTCTCTTGTAGCTGGCAAAGTGAGAGACAGATTCCTTTTGGGGATGTCCGACTACCTCCTCCAGCTGACTATAATAAGGAGATCACAGAAGGAGATGAGGTAGAGGTAAGGCCTGTGAAGTCCAGTGTCAATTTGCTTCTCCCCCCATCGAGACTCTGCTTTTGTTTGTTTGGATTTTTCTTTCTTTAAAAAATTTTTATTTACTTATTTATTTATTGTGTATATAGTATCCTGCATGCATGCTTGCATGACAGAAGAGGGGGCACCAGATCTCATTATAGGTGCTTGTGAACTACAATGTGGTTGCTGGGAATTGAACTCAGGACTTCTAGAAGAACAACCAGTGTTTCTAACTTTTGAGCCATCTCTCCAGTCCATCATTTTTGTCTTTTTTGAGACAAGGTTTCTCTGTGTAGCTCTGGCTGTCCTGGAACTGACTCTTCTATACCAGGCTGGCCCTGAACTCACGGAGATCCACCTGCCTCTGCTTCCCAAGTGCTGGGATTAAAGGAGTGCACCATCACATCCTGCTTGCTTTCTCTAATTCCTGATATTTTTTAAAAAAAGTTTTCAGTGCTATGTCTCTTTATTTCTAAATTTTTCAGGTTTATTCGAGAGCCAATGAACAGGAACCTTGTGGTTGGTGGCTGGCCCGAGTTCGGATGATGAAGGGAGATGTGAGTGACTGTGGCCCTTTGGGAACTCCTGAAACTGTTGTTTGTGGAAAGGTAGCAAATGGATGCCCATGCTTTTTTTTTTTTTTTTTTCTGCCAGTTCTATGTCATTGAATATGCTGCCTGTGATGCTACCTACAATGAGATTGTCACCCTGGAACGACTTCGGCCTGTTAATCCCAATCCTCTCGCAACCAAAGGCAGCTTCTTCAAGGTTACAATGGCTGTGCCTGAAGATCTCAGAGAGGCGTGAGTGATGCAGAGGTTGAGAATTGGGGCTCTCTCCAGTACTAGCCTATCCTTTACCTTTCCCAGGTCTTTACTCTTCAGTTGGTTCTGTTCATCCCCAGCCCTGTGAGGACCTTTTAGCATGATGCATCTGCAGCCCTTCCATTTTTCATCTTTGTCTCTCTCTGTCTGTTTTGGTTATTTTGAGACAAGACCTCACTATACAAACTCTGGTTGGCCTGAAATTCTATGTGTAAACCAAGCTTCCTTGAAGTCACATAGATTCACCTGCCTCTGCCTTTCTGAATGCTGGGATTAAAGGCGAGCACCACTATACACAGAAAGACCTGTCTCAAAAAACAAAACAACAAAAAAACAGTGATTCTATCTTTCTTATCTCCTCCCCCTCCCTGCTTTTTATCCCACTTTTTGGACCTCTGTTGCCCCAGCCTGAGCACTTTACTATTCTCTGCAGCTGCTCCAATGAAAATGTTCATAAAGAGTTCAAGAAAGCGTTGGGAGCCAATTGCATCTTTCTCAATATCACAAACAGTGAGCTCTTTATTCTGGTAAGTTTTCATACTTGAATTTAATATAGGTCTTTTCAACAGTTTTTTTCTCTTTCCTTTTTAAACTTTTACAAAAGCGGATATGCTAGACTGTGCTCACACTTCCTTGTGACCTTGTTACTCCTGGCCCTCTGGACCTGGGTAGCCTAGCCTTTCCTTAATTTTCTGCATGTATGTTCTTAGTTTGCACCTTGTTCCCCCCCCCCCTTTTTTTCCCATTGTGAGAGATAAATCATGTTCTTCACGCACCTTATGTGCTCTAGACCAGTACCCTAGCTCTTGGATATATTAGGATCTCTCTCTGTCTCTGTGTGTGTGTATGTGTACATATTTGCATGCATATAGGTGCACATGGTGGAGGGTCTGAAGTGTTGTTATCAGGGATCTTTTTCAATTACCCTACACTTTACAAGGCAGATTATTTTCTTTGAATTCAGAGCTAGCCAATTCTGGCTAGGTTAGCTAGCCAGTCAGTCCTGGGAATTCCTGTCCCTGCCTTTTCTGTGTTTCTCATAACCACCTGCAACTCTAGTTCCAGGGCACTTGACACCTATATTCACAGAAAGAGATACATATAAATAGATAAATAAACCTTTTTTTTGAGATGGTTTCTTTTTGACTGTTCTTGAACTCATTATGTAAACCAGTCTGGTCTCAAACTCACAGAATTTACTTGAGGCATCCACACTACCCTGGCTATAAATCTTTAAAAAGGTGGGGAGAGAACACTGTATAACTCTCATCTTGTACTGGCTCCTTACTATTAAATGACCTCTCAGTATTTAGCTGAACAGTCTCTTATGTGACTGATAGTAACTTTCATGTGGCCTACCTCATTTCTTTTTGTTTCTTTGAGTCCAAGGTCTTACTGTGTACCCCCAACTGAAGCTGCGCTTGAGTTTGTGACAGTTTTCTTGCTTTACATCCCTAATTTTGAGGTGATAGGTATGTGCTACCACACCTTATTTTAACACCCCTCCCCCCAGGTTTATCTGTGTAGATATGGCTGTCCTGGAACTCATTGTATAGACCAGGCTGGCCTCAAACTTAGAGATCCGCCTACTTCTCAAGTGCTGGGATTGAAGGATTGAACCACCATGGCCCTACTGATCTTTATTCTTAACACCTGCCTTCTTTCAGAGACCCAGGCATTCTGGTGCCTCCAGTCTCTGATGCTCCCTGGGGTGTATTTTGCTTATAAGACTTTCTATTTGTTTCTTCCCAGTCAACCACAGAAGCCCCTGTGAAGAGGGCGTCTTTGCTAGGTGATATGCATTTTCGAAGCCTTCGAACCAAATTGCTGCTTATGTCCCGCAATGAAGAAGCTACCAAGCACCTAGAGGCAAGTTTTGGCTGTTCTCTCTCATGCTGAATAATATTCTTCTTTTCCTTTCTCATCTTCTTGTGTTTCTGAGACAGACAAAGGCTGCTGGATCATTAGTCCTGTGTTGGCTGTTTTATCTCATACTCTCCAGAAGACAGTGTTTTAATATGTGTGTGTGTTTCAAGATTTATTTACCTACTATGTATATAGAGTGCTGTCTGTATTCATTACCCCCTCCACACACACCACAAGAGGGCACCAGATGTCATAGATGGCTGTGAGCAACCATGTGGTTGTTGGGAATGAATTTAGGACCTTTGGAAGAGCAGCCAGTGCTCTTAGCCACTGTGCCATCCCTCCAGCCCGTTGGGTGTTTTTTTTGTTTTGTTTTGTTTTTTTTGTAGTTGTTTTTTTGTTTGTTTGGTTTTTGGTTTTGGTTTTTTTTTTTTAAAGACAGTTTTACTCTGTGTGGCTTTAGAGCCTGTCCTGGGTGGAACTCGCTCAGTAGACCAGGCTGGCCTCTGCCTCTGGATTGCTGAAATTAAATGAGTATAGGGTATATGTGTGTTTTGATTGAGTTGGAACTCAGATTCCATTTATCAAGTGAACTGATTCTTTAGGAGGCTTTTTAAATATTTTTTTGAGTCAGCATAAATTGTGCATTATGGCAACTGCATAACAACAACTGTACAACAACAGGGCTGTTGTTGAGGGAACTGGGAGGTGAGAAGTCACCATTCCTTCCACCTGATACATATGTCTTTGCCAGTCCCAAATGAACAAGGTTTGTTTTTTTTGTTTGTTTTTGTTTTTTTTTTTTTTTTTTTTTTTGTTGTTTTGTTTTTTTAAGATTATGTTGCCGGGCTGAGGAATGACTCAGCAGTTAAGAGCATGGGCTGCTCTTCCAGAGGTTCTAACTTCAAATTCCAGCACCCATATGGTAGCTCACAACAATCTATAAAGGTAGTCCATGGGATCAGATGTCTTATTCTGGTGAGCAAATGCACATGCAGACAAATGATCCATATACATAAAGTTCATAAATGAATAAAATGTTAATATATACTTTATTTATTTGCCCCATGTGGTAGCACATGTCTTTTGGGAGGCAGAGGCAGGCAGATCACTTAGTTTGAGGCCAACCTGATCTATAAAGCAGGTTCCAGGACATTTGTCTCAAAAACAAAAAGATTTACTTTATTTTATGTTATGACTGTTTTTCATGGTGTCTCTAGAGGACAGAAGAAAGCATTAGATCCCCTGGGACTGAAGTTTTAAGGTGGTTGTGAGCTGTCAAATGGATGCTGGGAATAAAGCCGGGGTTCTCTGCAAGACTTAACATTTGAACCGACTCTCTACCCCCATATGCAGAAGATTTTAACAAAGGGTAGAATATTCTTTTCTCCTAGAACTTGGCCTTCTCCTTCTCTAGTAATCAAAGTTAGGCATAAGTACAAAGAGCTTTCTGGGCACTACATAAACTTGGCATAGGAATCTCAGCAGTTAGGAGATGGAGGCAGGAGGATGTGTGCACTTGTTTTCAGAAATGCTTGCCATGCCTGGGTGTGGTGGCACACACCTTTAATCCCAGCAGTTGGAGGGAGAGACAGGAGGGTCTCTGAGTTGGAGGCCAGTCTGGCCTTGCTGGGTGTGGAGGTGAACACCTTTAATCTCAGAATTTGGAGGAAGGATTAGGTGAATCTCTAAGTAGAGAGTTCCAGAACATTCAGCATTATCAGGGCTATTTAGGGAGAGCCTGCCTTTTTTAAAAAAGGAAAACTGGCTTTTGCTTTACCAATGCTTGATGTTCCTTACATTCTTTTTCCTTTTTTCTTGGTTGTTTATTTGTGTCTGAAACTCAAAGATAGCCCTGTCCCTGCCGTTTATCGCTCTGTGCTGGGCACTAAATCTAGAGCCTAAAATAACTGTTAGGACTGTAGATGAGTGGTAGAGCATTTACCTAGAGTATGAGAAGCCATTGGTATAATAGTTGCCTCCATCCAGATACTCAGGAGAGGCAGGAAAACTGCTTGACTGCATTAACTTGAGGCCAGCATAATGAGACCCCATCTGAAGAACTGGAGAGCTGGGCATGGTGACATGTACTTATAATTGGGGGCTAGAGAGTTAAGATCAGCGGTGGTTCTGGCAGAGGACCTTGGTTTGATTCCCAGCACTTATATTGCAGTTTATCACCATCTTTAACTCCAGATCCAGGGGATCTGATGCCTCTTTTAGAGCAAAAAGGATGTACATGGTGCACGACAGACATGCAAGCAAAACACTTATATACATAAAATTAAAAAATAAAACAAAAATTTCATCAAAAAAATTTGTGTGTGTAGGAAGCGCTCATAGGCAGCTTATTTATTTTGGTGCTTGAGACAGGGTCTGTGTCCACCCTGGAAATTGCTGTGTAGATCAGGCTGGCTTCGGACTCACACATATGCCTATGCCTGCCTCCTGATGTCCAACAATTTTATTTATTTCCTGCAATGTTTTGATGATATTCACTCCACACAGTAGTTTGTTTTGGTGCCAGGGATTAGACATAGGCCTAGAACATCCAGACAGACAGCACTCTTATCCATAAGGATGGATTTTAAGAAACCACTTGGATGTCGGCCTTGTTTAACTCCCTTGATAGTCTTTTTTCTTTTTTTCTTTGTATAGCTCTGGCTATTCTGGAACTCACCCTGTAGACCTACTTGTCTCTGTCTCCCAAGTGCTGGGACTAAAGGTGTGCGCCACCACTGCCTGGCTGCTAGTGTCTCCCTTTTTTTAAAAAGTAGAATAAACACTGACTTATTAATGAAAAGTGAGAACTCCTAAGAATGGGAAGGACTCCAAAGAGGAATAGTATTCTTACTGACTTAAGAGTGAGTAGACCAGCTGTAGAGACTTGTCAGATGATAGACCAGAGGCACAGAGGTTGTCTTGTTAAGGACCACTCAACCAGTTAGTGTTAGAGCCAAGTCTAGAACTTTAATGCCTTCAAGTGTAAACTGCCCTCATTAATCACTGCCCACAAGGCCTGGCATTTAAAGATGCCTGACACTTCTATATGCAGGGCTCAGGGGCTAGCAGACCATAGGTGGTTCTGGTTTTCTTCATACTTTTCTCTTATTTAAACTATACGAAGAGTTAGCCACCTGGGACTCAATTTCTGAGATCCTACCACAATGGTCTCACAGTGCCTTTTCCTTTCAGACAAGTAAGCAGTTGGCAGCAGCATTCCAAGAGGAATTTACAGTGAGAGAGGACCTGATGGGTCTGGCAATTGGGACACATGGTGCCAATATCCAGCAGGCCCGAAAAGTACCAGGAGTGACTGCCATTGAATTGGGTGAAGAGACCTGCACTTTCCGCATCTATGGGGAGGTCAGCTAATGACTGGTCTTTTGATTCCTTTGGGGGACTGAGGTGATAAAGGGTAAGATGGAAAGCAAACCTGAGCTATGGTGACCTCCCTGTCTGACTTCAGTAGCAATTTCTCCAAACTCAGAACAGCAGGGAGGTTCAGGTTCTGTTTTAATTTACTCTCTATAGACGCCTGAGGCATGCCGACAAGCACGAAGCTACCTAGAATTTTCTGAAGACTCCGTACAAGTGCCCAGGAACCTGGTTGGTGAGTTTGTATAAAAGGAGTAGTTAGAGCCCAGATGGCAGGGTCTTGAAGACAGTCTTGGGCATGTAACTGGAATTGGTGCTACTTTGTGGGCTTCTAGTTTCATAAGGACGAAATAAATAGTTTGGCATAGGAATGAGAAAAGAAGAATGACAAATTTGTAGAAATTTTTTATCCCATGGAAAGGTTATGAGATTCCTAGAAGCAGGAGAATGAATTAAGTACATGCAATATATGTAGAGAAGGAGCTACAGAAGACTTATTTCCTTAACATCAATAACAAGAATTAAAAGCCTAATTTCTTCTTTATTCGTTTAGGCAAAGTGATTGGAAAGAATGGGAAAGTGATCCAGGAGATTGTGGATAAGTCTGGCGTGGTGAGGGTTCGAGTGGAAGGTGATAATGACAAGAAGAACCCCAGGGAGGAGGTATGGACACAGAGGTCTAGAGACTGTAGAGGGTGGAACCCAGAACCTTTTGTTTCCCTTAGTAGACAGTGATCCTGTTCTCTGTTTGAGGGGTGGACTTAACATTTCGATCTTTTCCTTTCTAATTTTCTTAATTTTCTTTTCTTTTTTTAACGGGCTCACTATGTAGCCCTAGCTGGCCTTACTTTGTGAACGAGGCTGGCTTTAAACTCAATTCACAGAGATCTGCCTGCCTCTGCTTCCCTAGTGTTGGGACCAAAGGCAGGTGTGGGCTGCCATGCCTGGCTTTAGGGGCACGGGGGTGTGAGACAGAGCCTCATGTAGTTTAGGTTGTACTTGAATTTGATTAACTTTACTGTGTAGCTGAGGGTGGCTGTGAATGCTTGTCCCTCCTGCCTGTCTCCTGAGTGCTAAGGTTGTGTGCCATCACACCTGACTGACTTCTTATCTTTCTTTTGTCCTGTTGTCTAGGGAATGGTTCCCTTCATATTTGTTGGCACCAGAGAGAACATCAGCAATGCTCAGGCACTGCTAGAGTACCACCTCTCCTACCTGCAGGTATCCATGTCAGACAAACTAGGGTCAAGGACTGCTAGTCCATAATCTTTGGGGCTGTGCTGCCTGCTTTGTTGTTTTGTAGAACAGGACTTGTGGAGGGTATTTTGGCCCTGGGGCCATAATAATCCTATTCTCTTTAAGCCTTTGTCTTCCTTCTTGTAATCTCAAAAGGGACCAGATGGGTAGGAAAGCATAAAGGAAGTGGACTGTCCACTCATTTTAATCCTCCTATGTTGTCTGTCTTCCAACCAGGAGGTTGAACAGCTTCGCTTAGAGAGACTTCAGATTGATGAACAGCTTCGGCAGATTGGACTGGGCTTTCGCCCTCCTGGGAGTGGACGGGGTGGTGGTGGCAGTGACAAGGCTGGCTATACCACAGATGAGAGCTCCTCCTCTTCCCTGCACACGACCCGAACATATGGGGGCAGCTATGGGGGCCGTGGCCGTGGCCGGAGGACTGGTGGTCCTGCTTATGGTGAGACAGCTGTGGGGGCAGTGGAGGAGGTGGGTGTTTGGGTGGGATCTTGGAAAGCAGTGATTTGTGTGCTTGTGAGTGATAGGAAGAATTCTTGTTAGGAGGAAGTGATGAAGCTCCTAGGACAAGACCAGTGGCTCTGATTAAACCCTTCTGTGCCTTTTAGGCCCCAGCTCAGACCCATCCACAGCTTCTGAGACAGAGTCAGAAAAGAGGGAGGAGCTTAATCGAGCAGGACCTGGTGACCGAGATCCCCCAAGCCGTGGAGAAGAAAGCCGGAGGCGGCCTACTGGGGGCCGGGGAAGGGGACCCCCACCTGTTCCCCGGCCTACCTCAAGATACAACTCGTCATCTATTAGCTCAGGTATCAGAGAGCTGAGGGTCATGTATATGGACCCAAAGGAGAAAATAGTGGACACCTGACTCACTTTCCTTCCTCTCGTCAGTGCTAAAGGATCCAGACAGTAATCCTTACAGCCTATTGGACACATCTGAACCAGAGCCCCCAGTTGATTCAGAGCCTGGCGAACCCCCTCCAGCAAGTGCCCGTCGTCGCCGTTCCCGCCGCCGTCGTACTGATGAAGACAGGACTGTTATGGATGGAGGCCTGGAGTCTGATGGTCCTAACATGACAGAGAATGGCCTGGGTGAGGGCCGAGCCTGGCTTCTTAGAGGTGGTGAGAGAATGAAGAATGAGAGCATGGGTGTGTGACTTTTCTTTACTCCGCAGAAGATGAATCAAGACCCCAGCGACGGAATCGCAGTCGCCGCCGCCGCAATCGTGGTAATCGAACTGATGGGTCCATCAGCGGAGACCGCCAACCAGGTCAGCTGACATTACAGGACAGGACTGGAACTTTCCTAGAGTTGTGAATGGGATCCTTGGTGCTCTAGGGAAATCAGGGTTGGGTTCAGTGGGAACTATGGAGATGTACACCTGTTTCTGACAGCCTTCATCCTCTCTGCATTTCCTAGTGACTGTGGCAGACTACATCTCACGGGCAGAATCTCAGAGCCGCCAGCGGCCAGCCCTGGAACGCACGAAACCCTCAGAGGATTCTCTTTCAGGACAGAAGGTAGGCAGTCACGATACAGTTTACACCATTCTTTTTTGATTGTAGGAGCAGGGACACAGGAAACTTGGCTAGGAAATTCTTGAGTTGTTGAATTGCTGTATGTGGTGCAGTCGAGGTTTAGCTTGAGGATAGAGCAGAGCTGACGTGAACAGAAAGAAGGCAAGGCTCACAGAGACTGGAGCACAGGGTGCTGAGGAAACAGTCCCTGCTCGCCAGTGTCTGTGGTGAGAAGTGTTGATACCCGGTGTACTGATGGACTTGTCTCTTTGTTTTCTTCCTGCTTCTTCAGGGTGACTCTGTCAGCAAGCTTCCCAAGGGCCCCTCGGAGAACGGGGAGCTCTCTGCCCCCTTGGAGTTGGGTAGTTTGGTGAATGGGGTTTCATAAAACCTCCAGTCCACATCCCTCCTTTCTCCATCTCGCTTGCTGCCCACCACCATGGCCCTCATGGGTCCAACTGACCTGCGCTGGAGCTGCTCTTATCTATGGGGGAGGGGGGTGGCACAGCAGCTTGGGTCCCCCCCCAATCTCCAGGAGCTAGTGGAGGGGTGTGTAACAGGGTCATACCCCTCCCTCTTGTCCACCCTATCCCCCAGGGTGAGGGGAGCATCCCCTTCCCTATCAGACTGGATGTGCCTTTATCCTCTAATGCCCCGACCTCTGAACACCTCCATTCTCCGCCTGTTGGTGGGGGTGCTCCTTGACCCACCCAGATTTGACAGTTCAGGGGGGCTCCCCTGCTATCCCTCCTCCCATCCTGTACCCCCATTTCTGGGGCCTCATCACTGTGGAAGACGGGGATAGTGAGGGTATTTGTGGGTGGGAGGCATGGGGAAGGTTTTGGAGTAGAACCAGGGGTGTGTATGAAGGGAGGTGACAAGGTCCCCCAGGGAATTGGGGGGAATAACCTTGTCTGGTGGATGAGAAGGCGTATTTATTTTTCACTGTACAGTATTTAAAAAGAGAATAAAAAAAATCCAATGGCCTTGTGGGTCCTGTACCTTTTTATCCCCAGTTTGGTCTTATTTTATGTCAGGAAAATGATATTCTGGAAATTGCTGCATACTTAGTTCTCTCCATGCCCTTCTACTCTTCTGCAACCTGTGCTTCCCTCCCCTTGGTTGCTTGATAGAGTTGGGCCACTCCTAAAC
Organism: Phyllotis vaccarum; assembly: GCA_033318265.1. Classification (NCBI taxonomy): domain Eukaryota; kingdom Metazoa; phylum Chordata; class Mammalia; order Rodentia; family Cricetidae; genus Phyllotis; species Phyllotis vaccarum. Next base: position 12,274,854 of record JARWLC010000003.1, on the reverse strand, counting down.
CCTGAGTCACTGGAGGCTAGGCAGGGCCGCCTGAAGCTGTACCTGTTCCTGCTAGGAGCTGAGAGTCTGGGCAGGCTATTTAATCGGATTAGCTGGGGCCTGGGGCACAGGCTGGGCCTTCATCAGAGGAGAAAATAGGGTTCTTTCACTGTGGCCTCCAGAACCCAGAGGGTCAATGTGTATTTCTGGCTTGTATGCTCTGGCTCCAGAATCCACATCACTAACCTCAGCTTTTGGGGTCTCAAGGGTGAAGAGGTAGTGCCTTGATGGTTTGGGAGATTCCAGATCTAGGTTGAACAGTACACTGAAGGTTGAAGGTGATCTGAATGATGGTGGGTATCCTGAATGCCCTGTTAGAGAAGCCATGGACTTGGAATTGAGGGAACTTGGATCTCTAAGAAACCTGAGCTAGGTGATGGTGGTGCACTCCTTTAGTCTCAGCACTCAAGAGGCAGAGACAGGCAGATATCGAGTTCTAAGACAGCCAGGGATACACAGAGAAATTGTCTCGAAAAATCAAAAGATGATGTTCCAGGTGTTCAAGAGGCAGAGGGAGGTTGGATCTGTGTCCTCAAGACCAGTTTAGTCTACACAAGGAGTTCCAGGCCGATCGGCTATATGGTGCAGTCCCTGTTCTCAAATTATTACATGTTTAAGAAGATACATCGGGGCAGTAAAGATAGCTCAGAAGGTTAGGCAGTGGTGGTGCACTCGGGGCAGAGGTTAGTCTGGTCTAGAGTGAGTTCCAGGACATCCAGCTACACAGACAAAGCCTGTCTCAAAAAACAAACAACAAAAAAGTGCCTTCCTTCCCCCCCCTCCCCCGTCAACTTATGACCAGAGCTGGTCCACTCAAGATATACAATACAAATTCACCTTGAAACCCCAGAAGGAAAGAATAGACTTGAAATTGTCCTATCTCCACACGGCAAATGGTACCACTTGTGTCCTTCCCATAATCTTTTTAAAAGTAGGTTATCTAGGTTTGGTTCTCTCCTGGTTTGGGTTTAAAGATGAAATTTGCCATAATTGAGTGGCAGTGGGGAAATCTCAGGGCTAGAAGTGGCTGGAGTATTCTTATCCTCCCAGACACCTGCTGGAATGACTCAGAAAACAAAAATGGCATATCTGAGTCTCTTACCCCTGGGGCAGGTCAGGGTTTACAGGCACCGGAAATGGTATGAGTACTAAGTGAGATCTCCCAGTTTGGTTGACCCTGAGGGCATTTGATGCCCAAACTTGATCCCATCAAGGAAAGGAATTTGCTTTAAATTGCTGGTGCTGCATAAGATAGGTAGTTGTAGCCATTGGGCCTTTATGCCGACATCCAGACCTTGGGTGGAGAGGGGGCGTGGTTGCCCCGGGGGAGGTGTCTGGGAAGAACAGGACACCTGGGTTTACCTAAAGAAGTGAGTCGGAGATGTTAATTTGCGCACAACCTCTGGGAGGGATTGGGGGAGGAGTCAGGCTTTCAAAGCCATTCCACAGAGCCTGAGTACATACAGGTGGGGAAGGTCTGTGGCACCTGGGTACGCTCCTGGCAGCTGTGAGAACTTTGGAGACCAAGAGCTTCACAAAGAGTTGCAGCCTCCACGGAAGACCGAGTTGGTAGGCTTGAGGGAACACTACCTCTCCCAGGGCAGGGGTGCCTGACAAGGAAGATTCTGCATTCAGCTTTCTAGAGGTGACGAATTCATCCCTGGGAGATAGGTCCAATTAAGAACTCTGGAAGATACATAAGCGTCCAGATTTTCAGAGTCCAGTCTTCACTCTGGGAGGAGGGCATTGAAGACGCCCTCTCAAAGACGCTTTATCCTCAACCCATGGCGCTGCCCGGCTCCTCACAAGCCCATACTTGGAGCATGGAGACTCCGGTTCCCACAGCCTCTTTGCCCTTAGGAGCTCAGGAGCAGGAGGATGCCAGGAGCCCTGGAGCGTCTGGGGGGCTTCCTCTGGAGAAGGTGAAGCGGCCCATGAATGCCTTCATGGTGTGGAGCTCTGTTCAGCGCCGCCAGATGGCGCAGCAGAACCCCAAAATGCACAACTCTGAGATCTCGAAGCGCCTAGGAGCGCAGTGGAAGCTGCTGGGCGAGGAAGAGAAGCGGCCCTTCGTGGAGGAGGCCAAGCGTCTACGAGCCCGCCACCTACGCGACTACCCCGACTACAAGTACCGGCCTCGGCGCAAGAACAAGAACTCTGGCACTGTGTCTGTTCACTTCAGCCAGGGAGGTGGCCTCGCCTGTGGTGGCCCGCACTGTGGGCCAGGGCACATAACTACCCAAGGGAGCAGAGGCTTTGGGTACCAACCCCCCAACTATGCGACAGCCTACCTGCCTGACAGTTACACGTGAGTGCCTGATTGTCCTCCCCACCACCACTCGCACCACCCCCTCTTCCTAAAGGCTGGGTGGGGAGAGAGGAAAGAGGGCTGAGGTGGGAGGGAGAACCCCAGTCCATCTAAGCAGAAGCCAGGCTGAGGTGGGGGGGGGGGCTGAAAGTTAAGGACACAGGCCCAGCCATCTCAGCCTAATGTGATCCACCTTCTGAATGTCAGTTTCCCCTAGCTGATGGCCCTGGTGTGACCCGGCTTCCTCTCCCTGCCTCCAGGGCTAGGAGAGGCCAAGCCCATCCTGTTGCTCCTTACTGGCCTGCTGCCCCAAGAGGCAAATAGCGTGCAGCACGAAAAACGGCTCCTGAGCGTGCCCCAACAGAACTTTACCTTGCTCTTTAAGTCATCCTAGGGTCTCGTCTAGCCTGCAGTACCCAGCATGGCTGGCTGAATAGCAAATTCTAACCCTATCTGCTGCAAACTGGTCAGACCAGTCTCCTAAGAGTTGGGGACACTGCCCGATCTCTCGAGCCCAGAAGTGTAACCTCCAAACCCTGTGTTTCTCTCTACAGCTCTTCCCATTGTAGACCGGAGACCCCCTCGTCATGCTCCTTCCCTCAGAGTGATCCTAGGCTCCAGGGAGAGCTAACGCCCTCTTTTCCCACCTACCTGTCCCCAGGCTCTACCACTCCATACAATACTTCCCTTGCTGATGCTCCATGTCTGTAACCCACCTTCAGCTGGCAGAGGCATCCTAGGCCGGCCCCACAGACCCAGCCCTTTCCAGTTCAGAGCCCTACAAGTCTCCCAAGAAACCAGAGTGCACAAATTTACACTAAACACAATTTTGTACAATTAAAGCAGGTCTCTGAGTCTTTATTGTCCCAACTATATAATCTCATTACAACAGCCACTTGGGCTTTCTCCACACCCTTCCGTCTGGACCTGCCACTGCAGGAACTCCCCGCCCCACCCTGAGGCCTTTGAGTCATTCTCCCCCCTCCACCTGCAGAACTGGGGTCCAATAGATTGTCCCAGCCAGGTGGCAGAGGGAAGCAGCCACAAGCTCCCAACCACACTTTCTAGCTCAGTCCTCTGTCCAGAGAAAGGTAAGTGGGCCGGGCAAGGCAAGACATCTGCTCCAATGAGAAGGCAGCTGGTGGAAGGGTGAATCCAGGACTCAGAAAAGCTTTACTGTTTACACGACCCCGGCTCCAGGTCGCAGTTAGAGGAATGGACCGAGTAAGTTGCACCAGCACATCAGGTCATGTAGGGAGGACCCTGAAGCTGAGTGGGGAAGTGGAAATGGATGATCCTAGAAGCTGGCTCAGCACTACTGCTCCTTTTTCTGTTTGTGGGGAGGCTTTGTGTTCCAGTAGAGGAGGACCTGGGCAGCAATGAGACCATTGCAGAGGGAGGAAACCACAAAGATTCCAGCCATGAGGGGGTCTCCAGTCTCCTGTTAGGAGGGAGAGACAACAGGGATGTAGAAAGGATCCAGAGGGAGCAGAGGAATACTCAGCTGGGAGTATGAGGTTTTAGTGCCCTCTAGAGGGCAGAAGGTGCACTCACCTGAACGGAAGTGAAGATTCGGGCCAAGGAGCCCGCAAACAGCATAAACACTGTGATAGCCGAAAGCTGGCCTGTGTGCCCATTGTGGTAGTTGGTGGCTGCCTGGAGCAACTAGAGGAAAAATTCATGCCCTCATGAGCCTTCCCTGTGTTCCCACCCATCACTGATGTCCTCATTCGCTGCAGACTAACAACACCCCGTGCTTAGAGGTTCCTTTCGCTTCCGAGTACCCACCTTTCCCACCACCACAGCAGGCACGTTGGAGGCCTGGAGCAGGGTGACGACAGCCAGAGGTGTGAGTGGGGAAAGCAGCGCCAGCAGGAGCGTCGCATAGCAGGCAAGGAAAGCAAGACCTGGGGGTCGGGGAGACAACGGCCCTCTTGAGCCTCCTAAGTCCCCAACAGGACCCCCAAGATTGACTGCCTGCTCTCTAGCAAATCCCCAGCACCTTTCACGGTCTCTCCTCTGTAGTGCATGACCAGGAAGCAGATGGTAACTGTCTGGAGCGTCAGGAACAGTGCTTCACCCCAAGAGCTGCAGATTCAAGAGTTGGGAGGGAAAAAGGCAGGCCTGGAAAGAGGCGGGGAAAGCCTCCATAGCCCATCCATCAGGCCTGTGTCCCCCCAGCCCCACCACCATGCCTAGCTCATTTAGAGAATGCTCACTTCACACTTCCATGTGACTAAACTTTTGGAAGGGCTGAAGTTTTTAACCCTTACTAGAGCTGTGGGCACTAGGGCCGGTGAAGTAGCTCAGCAGTTAAAGGTGCTGCCTCCAAGCCTGAGCACCTGAGCTCCAGCCCCAGAATACACACACTGGAAGTAGAGAACCTTCCCCACCCCCTCTAAATATAATGAAAAAAGGAATTGTGGGCATTTGGCCCTTACCTGAAGGGGAAGCTGTTGGTGATGCTGTAGACCACAGTCCCAGTCAAAGCCACTAGCTCCAGCATTACTGACTGGAGACTCAGTCCTTCTGCACTCTTGGCTCCCAAGATTTTAAATATCTGGGGCAGCTTTACTGGGGAAGAAGAGCATGGCTGAGGCAGTAGTGTGCTGTCCCCGAGCCCTTGGCATTAGCCTCAAGACCCCACCTTTACTCTGACAGAAAGAAGGGACTCTACATACCCAGAAGTGACCCAGCCACGATGCCCAGCCCAAGGCCTTTGCTGAGAAGAGTCTTGAGGCAGGGAACTGAAAAAAGAGAAGAGAAGCAAAGAGGCCCCTGAATCCAGGTGAGAAGGTCTGCGGTGCTTTTGTGAGCTTATTCCCCCTCCCCTCACTCTTGGCAAGGCCCCCACACCAGTAAGTCTCTGGGGGGGACTGTGGAAATGATGGGCAGGGATCCTTCCTGCTACAAGCACCTTACAGCTTCTGCACAAATGCCTTCCCTCCTGTTTTACCTTCCATTTCCTATAGTTACACATCAAAATAATACACTTTTAAGGGCTGACAAGATAGCTAATGACCGGAGTTCAATCCAGGATCTACACAGTAGGAAGGAGAACCAATTTCTGAACTTTGTCCTCTGACCTCCATGCATAAGCTCCCCTAATAAAAAAGTACTACTAAGAAACTGTCTTATCAAAAGGTTATGAGGGGCTGGAGAGATGGCTCAGAGGTTAAGAGCCCTCACTGGCTGCTTGTCAAGAGTTCCTGAGTTCAATCTCTAACAACCACATGGTGGCTCACAACCATCTATAATAGATCTGGTGCCCTCTTCTGGTGTGTAGGAACACATGCAGGCAAGACACTACATAATTCATCTTTTCAAAAAAGTCACTAGGCTATGTGTTTTGGCACATGCCTTTAATTTCATTTAATCGCTGAGTTCAAAGCCAGTCAGGATTACATACTGAGCCCCTACCTTAAATATTTAAAAACTATTGGCAGGTGTGGCACCTACTGTTCTTTCTGGATCTGAGTTCAATGTCCACCCGTGTTGGGAGGCTCACAACTGTCTGTAATCCAGTTCCAACAATATCTTGTGCCTTCATGAGCACAAGCATACACATTTTTTTTAGACATACAAATTATATATACACTATGTGTGAACACACAAGTCCCTGTGTGAAGTAAAAATTTGTAGGGCTAGTTCTCCTGTTTTGCCTTTCTCTGTGTTCCAGAAATTGAACTCAGGTCACTAGTTCCAAAAAAAATGTACACTCCCAGGCATGACGGTCATTGGTCTTCCTTTTTCTCTCTTCTCAGTAACCTACTTCAAATGATCGCCTTCCAAATACACATCTCCACAGCATACATTCCTGAACCGCCTGTTCCAGGCTCTTATTCAGTGCCCACGCCTACTCTTGCAGGGCTTGCTTTTACCCCTCGAATCATCCAGTGTTTCTATCATTTATTTATTTATTTTAGTTTCTCAAGAAAAGGTTTCTCTGTATAGTCCTGGCAGTCTTGGAGCTCATTCGGTAGACCAGGCTCTACTTGAACTAGATCCTCTGCTTCCCAAGTGCTCGTATTAAAGGTACGGGCAAGCCACTGGTCCTGGCAGTTTCTCTATTATTTAATCCTTGACCTGGAGGGAATCTGGCCCAGCAGAGAATCTTTATTGCAACATGCACAACAGTGTCCTCTTTGACTAGTTAGACGGGGAGCCTTACCAAAGGCTCTGACAGCGGCTGTGGCCCTTGGCCGTGGACTTGCCATTTAAAGAAAGGTAAAGGATGGCAGTGGGATTACAACACTCTAGTGGCTGAGGGAAAAAAAAAAAAACTGTGACAGTCAAGGGCACTCTAGAAGTCTGGAATTTTCCAGGCTGGGGATCGAGCTCAGGGTCTCCGGCAAGCTAGGCAAGTGAGCTCGATCCCCAGCCGGGGAAGGAGGGGTGAGGGATAAGGACTTTCCAGACTGTAAAACACAACCCACCCCCCCACCCCCCAGCAACTCCCACTTCTTGCCCAAATAAGGCACCTTCCCCATGCAGGGTCCAGAACACTTCCGCCCTCTTTAGAAGCTACTTCCGCTCAGCTTCGCGTGACATTAGCCACCTCAGTCACTTAGGCACTACTCACGCCAGCGTTTGGCCCAAGGTTGCTTCAGATATTAGAGGCTGAATAAAACTCACCATGAAGCAAGTCCCATTGGACGAAAAGCTGATCATAGCATTTTTCAGGTAAAAGAATCGGCACCAGCACCCGTTTGAACGGTCCGCCTGTCTCACCCGCCATGTTGGAACGACAGCTTCCGCCAGGCTGGCTCGCCCCGCCATTGACCTACGCGCGCATGCGCGCCTCACACCCCGCCTCTTCCGGGGGACTCGGCAGCACCTCCCCTTCTTACGCCATCCTCGCTTCAGTGACCAAAGATAGGTCTTCCTCCTCGGACTGGGGTTTTGTACGCGCCTGGACGTTCGAATCTTAGAGCCTGTCAGAATTTTCTGCCTGCGCCTGCGCAGTTAGGACTTCCGCGCTTTTGTTTACGCTATCAGTTCTGAAAGATTATCCCTCCGCCTTTCTCCGTCCCTCCTGCGTGTGCGCCATCTTGTCTTCTCTCGGCTAACTTTATATTTGAAGTTGGAAAGGAAAAAAGAGTATCAGTCTTCAAAATGGCGCTAGTGGGGGTGCTGCAGCTCTTTTATCTTTTCCTTTTGGCCTCTCCGGAGAGAATGGCACTAAAAAGAGGCCGTTGTGAGCTGGGCACCCCTTCTAGTCCCCTGCTTACTTCTTCGGGTTTGCCCGGGTCTTGCAAGATAACCGTGAAGCGGAGGAGGAGCGAACTCAGCTACCTGTGCTGTGTCTAGGCGGGAACCCTTAGGATAGCCCGGATGGCCCAGGCAAAAGGTCCCCAATATCTTATGTTTGGGAAAGGGCACGTGGAGTCACTCATCCGCCACCCTCGTGCACGTGGCTTTAGGTGTGGGCACTCCTGGTTCTCCACTCCTTGTTCTTGGAGAGGCGGGGCTGGGCGGGGCTCCAGCTCACCTAGATTTGTATGAGCTCCTGGGGCTCTTACAGCCAGATTGGCACCCATCCTTGACTCCCATTGGTTGCTATGTGCCCTGGTAATTTGCCTGGTGGTGGTGCACACACCTTGAGTCCCAGCACTGAGTTAGGAGGATCTCCTGAGTTCAAGGCCACACCTGGTCTATAGATTGAGTTTCAGGGCAGCCAGAGCTACACAGAGAAATTGTGTCTCAAAAAACAAAATAGAGTTTAGACTTGGTTTTGGTACAATGAATGGCCATTTGGAAGTCCCTTTTTAAAGAATCTGGACATGGGCTGCCCTGCAAGTCTTACCACTCTTTAGCCCTCTGGTACCCAGGCATCAAAAGTCTGTTTGGTGGGCCACAAGTTGTTCCTCGAGTACCACTGCTTCTGTGGTTGGGGCAGTTTTTACATGGACTCAAGTGGATCTAGCCCTGGCCACAGTGGACAGGGACTCATCGCTCAGTAGCCAGTGGCATCACTTTTTAAACGTAATTACATAGCCACCTACTCATATTTTTGCTGTGTTGTATCTCTAGCTGCACAGTGGGTCAGGATGGGCTGATCCATTATGTTAAGGGGATAGGGAACCAGAAAGGAGGGAATTCGAGTGGCTACTCCAGCAGCTGTGCCGGACACTGAAGGATGAACCCATGAAGACATTTGGTCACTCTGGTATTTTCATCCCTTCTTGCCAGCCGTCTCCTGGTGACTCAACCATGGGGAGGCACATGACAAGAGACTCGTGGCTTTTAATCCTGGCAGGGCAAAGGAAGCCAAGGACAAAGATTTCATTAAGATTTTGTACTCTTTTTGTGAGGAGTGGAACACTGGTCATGTTTATTAATCTCCCCCATTACAAAATCTCTAATTTTGTTTTTAAAGGCAGGGAAGGAAAAATAACTTCGCTGAGTCAATTGCATGTTGAAAAAATGAGGGTGCTGCTGGGTGGGTGGTCAGGAATTAGGGTAAGTGTTCAGAGGGGCTGGTAGGCTGATTGTCGTCTCCGGGTAATGCAGAAGGCAATGAGCACCAGGGTGAGGAGGCCAAGGAGGACCAGGCCAATGATGAGAGGCAGGAAGAGGGATTGGTCAGTGGTGCAGGAGAAACCTGGTAGAAAGAGGGACAATTAGGGATTGTTGCCGTGGTGGGTGGGTGGGAGAAAGGTGGGAGACGGGAAGAATAAAGGTGATGGGAAGGGGGGGCGCTGACGATGAGCTCAACCCTGTAATTTAAAGCAGTAAGTGAAGGGAATAGGTGGTCTTGTAGAGGAGACCATTGTGTAGGAGAGCTCTGGGTAAGAGACTTCCTGTGCAGTGTGAGACTTCCAGGAAGGAAGAGGTAGGGGTAGGATGTCTTACACGGCCCCAACTGTCCTGTGTTGGGCAGCTGAACAGCCTGTAGTCTCAGGGAGAGCAGGTCAAGGTGAACAGCTGGAGAAAGAACTATGCTTGTATTTCTGCAACAGAAGCTTCGGCCCAGGGGAGCTTGGAGCTCTCGAAGAGATGAATTTTGAGCTGAGAATGTCCACTCTGAAGAAGTTAGTAATGAAGAGTCAAATCCAGTCCACTCAGAACTCCTGAGTCCCTCCCACCTCAATGCTAGCTAGAGAGGTATCAGAAGGGAAGGTCACTCACGTGCAGCCTGTGGGAATGATACGTTGTATTCCACTGCCATGTAGTTGAGGTAGACTATACTCTGGCCCTGCTCCAGGTCCTTGAGGTGAACAGCAAGAATCAGAGCAGCAGGGACAGTAGCATCATGTCCATAGAACAAGAAGGGAGGCTTACGGGGTGTGGGTATGGGCATGGGAGAGTAAAGGATGAAGATAGAACCTGTCTACCTGTTTGAATCCAAAGGTGAGCTGTCCATAAGGAAATGAGAGATGCAGGTGGGGATAGGCGCCATCACAGCCCCCTTGGGCCTTGGTTTTGTTGGGATTCAATATAGAGCTGCCCCAAGTCTACGGAGGAGAAAGGATAGTGGGCCTGAAACTGCATGGCTGTGCCATGTAATGTCTCTCTCTCCTCTCTTCCTCCTCTTCCTAAACCTCCACAGGCCTTGCCTCTTGCCCCTTTTAAGCCCCACTTCCTTAGCTTTACCTTTTCTCCATGCTGGGTTGGATACAGGATTCGAATCTGAATTTGTGCTTGGAGCTGAAGACAGAGCTGGGATCCATTAGTCCACGTGTAGTTTCCAAGAGCCTCCTTGGAGCCTGGACTGGGACTTGGAGAGGGTGGAGGTGGTCTGGGGTGAGGGTCGATGGTGGAGAATCCTGGGATAGTCACAGTGCCGTTGTTTGTGGTGGGATAAACTGTGGCATTCCCGTGACTGGTAGTCATGGTGGGGTTGTGAGTGGAAGGCGCAGTTGTTGGGTGAACGGTGACATTCCTGTGGCTGGTGGTAGGACTTGCTGTGCTCGCTGTGGCTGTGGGTGTCACCGTGAAGGATGGCACAAGGGTAGCAGCTTTTCTGTGAGGACAGTCTTTCCCTGTTCCTTGGACTTTCAACGAAAGATTGGTTGGCAACCCAGGTACAGGTTCCTGCCCAGGGGCTCCCTCCTACCTCAGTTCTCCTTACCTACAAGCAGTCCCAGCAAGACCACGCACTGCACTTCAAACCTCATGGCAGAGTACTGAGACCAGCTGAGTTGTACCCGTTCCTTCCTCAATCCAATAACCTCTGCCTTCCCTTCTGTTGGAAGAGGAAATGAAAGTTGTACTTCCCTTAACTAAGATCCCACCCCGAACCTGACTCAGACACCTCTGCTCCAGCCACCCATTTTAGTCACTGGTTTTAACAATTAAGCTGTGATTGGCAGTGGCCTTTTGAGTGGGAGGTACTAAGCCTTGGTAACTAATGGTGAAAAATGTGGCAGCTGACTCACAAGCATCTTACCTAAGCAAAATCTGTTCTACTTGGAAACTTTATAAGGCAGGGTGATAGGAGGGCCTTTCTTCATTGGCCAAAATCCCAGCCCCACCTGTGCGCCCCGCCCTCAAGCCCAGGATGGGAGGCAGTGGCAGGTCGACCTTAGGTCAGCCTGGTCTATACAGTCTCAGGATAGCCAGAGCTCCAGGAGCCTCCCCAACCAAGGAGATAAGCAATTAGCACCCATATCTGGGTTAGTCTTCCCAGTTAGATAATTTAGGCAGAACTAGGTTCCACTCATCCCTTGACCCCCTAGAGGCTGGAATCATGTGACGCTTGTGACTAATCTTCCACGAAGGGTATTTACTATCCTGTCCACTGGGCACCACTTTCAGCAGTGGATCATTTGATCTTTTGAACATCAGCAGGGAGAGAACAAACAAGAAGCCCAAACAGGCAGTTTCCAAGTATTTTTATTCAGAATTTTGTGTTTGTTTTCCTGAATCAATAAATACTATACAAAACAATGTAAAAATGGCTACCATTTTCTCTCCCCTGCTCCCCTCACCTGGGAACAATTCCCGGAAAACTCCATGCAGGGATTCTCCCTGTAGATTTGGTCCAGCAAATGAGGCCAGACATGTTTTAGACCCTTGACTCACTTTTGGAGACTTGGCTGGGGGTAGGAAAGCTTTTAAAATCAGGTGACTGGGTTACGGAAATGGATTAGTGTTTTGGGGGGAGACGGCGCCTGGGGCAGAGCCTACCCCAAAGAAAAGGGTGTCTAAAATGTTCACGGTTCCTTCTTTTTGCCTCAAAAAGTGACATTTATTCAAAGAGAGAGAGAGAGAGAAAACAAAAACAAAAAAACCAAAAAACAAGATGTCCATCCCTTGGCTCCCTTCCCTCCCCCCTCCAGCTGTTCCTCGGCCTGCCCAGGACTGAACCCTGGCTAGGGCAGGTAGCAGGACAGCCCCTCAAATGAGGTCAGCAACATTGAGGGGCATCTCTTCAATGGAGGTGTTGTAGAAGGTCTCAATGTCGCGAAGAGTCCTTTTGTCTTCCTCTGTCACCATGTTAATAGCCACACCTTTGCGGCCAAAGCGGCCACCACGACCAATTCTAGGAGGAAGAGGAAAAAGAATGGAGTGAGAAAGGCGATGGGCATTTGGGTTTCAGCACTAGAGCGAGTTATTTGTTATTTCAGACTTTCATTTACCTGTGAATGTAGTTTTCCCTGTTGGTGGGGAGGTCGTAATTGATGACTAGAGAGACCTGCTGCACATCAATGCCTCTGGCCTAGGACAAGAAAGATGACAGCCATCAGGATACAATCTCTCCAGACTGACTAGGCAGTACATGTAGGCAGCCAAAGACAGGCAAAGGCAACAAACAGCCCTTGCTCCCCCAGACCTCAGGCATGCCAGCTTTTCTTCCAAGTTGCTACGTTCCTAAAAGGGGCACTAGTCAGCCCCTTGGAGAGGGAATCACCTTGGACCCACTACTCCTTCCTAAACTGGCTACTTACCAATAGGTCAGTGGTAATTAATACTCTGCTAGAACCAGACCGGAACTCCCTCATGATCACATCTCGTTCCTTTTGGTCCATATCTCCATGCTAAACAAAACAAAACCCAGGGATGTGAAATGGCAGTTAGCACAAGGCAACCTATGCTTAACACACATGCACATAGTGACAAACTCACCATGGCAGAAACAGTAAAATCTCGGGCATGCATCTTCTCAGTGAGCCAATCCACCTTCCTTCTGGTATTGATAAAGATTACTGCCTGGGTGATAGTCAGGGTTTCATACAAGTCACACAACGTGTCAAGCTTCCACTCCTGGAGATCCGGAAACATCAGTCAGGGGATATACCCAACAACTTACTACCAGGTCCGCCTCCTGCACTGGGCCCCACCTCTCGTTCCACATTTATGTAGAATTGGCGGATACCCTCCAGGGTCAACTCTTCTTTCTTGACAAGAATCCGAATGGGGTCTCTCATGAACTTCTTGGTCACCTCAAGGACATCAGAGGGCATTGTAGCAGACAACAAAACTACCTAGAGGAAAAAACAGCATGAGCCACAAGGATGGCTTGTACCCTTCACATCCCAACTAAGCCACAGTTACTTTAGCTCAACACTGCAGCTTTTCCTACCTGTGTGTTACTGTTGAGCTTTTGGAATATATCATAGATCTGGTCCTTGAACCCACGGCTTAACATTTCATCCGCTTCATCCAGTACAAACATCTTGATGTATTTGGGGGCTAAAGGCAGAAAAGATGCCAACACAATCAGAGAAACGTGAAAAATATTTCACTAAGTTTCTTGATAAAGGGCAGGCAAGGGACTGCTCTCAGGATAGAAAGACTGATCCTTTGCCCAAGGCCTCCCTGCCAGGCCAGACAACAGCCTGGTAAGTAGAACACTACCTAGGCCTAGGCAACAACAGGGAAGCTGGGCTCAGATGACACGCATGGGAGTTCATCACAGAGCAACTTAATTCCAAGTAAGAGAAAACTAACATGTAAGAAAGGAAGCTTGTGAAGTAGTACTCACACAGGTATCTCCGGTTGAGCATATCAAACACCCGACCAGGGGTGCCCACGATGATATGAGGAGCTTCCATCTGCAGCTTCTGCACCTCAGCACGAACATTGGTGCCCCCAATACAGGCATGACAAGAGGCACCCATGTAATCTCCTAATGCCATTACCACCTTTTGTATCTGAACACCAAGAGACATCTATGTTAACTTGACTATACCAGGCAGTTTACTGGAATTATTCTACCCTTTACCCACTAGAGTTTATTCTCTTACCACCCCCCCCCAAATGGCAGAGTGCTGGCTTCTGAACACAGCCTCACAGTAGTAAGCTTTCCATTTCACGAGCACCCTCTAAACCAGCCTCAATTTTACTATCATATTCCCAAGGATGGGACTACGAACAATGATTTACACCTGACATGTTTACATTATATGCCTGGTACAGAACCCAGGGCTTCATTCACTCTTGCTGAGAAGTGTTCCACTACTGAACTACACCCTCACCCATATGCAAAACACACACAAATCAATGACCTGGATTCTATTTTTCGCCCATATCAACACCCAGATATTCTTCACAACAACCATTAGTTTTAGATATTAACAGCAGCATCTGAATTTTATGTGCCCTAGGCATGAAACAGCTTTGGCCACCACACCAGGCATCAAGCTAGGATGAACAAAGGACTGCCATTTGCTCTGCCCCTGACTGATATAAGAACAACACCACCACCAAGGTGCCTCTTTGCCCATTGCCAGGGGTTCTTCAAAAAACAGCAGACCTTGCCCAGCCAGTTCAGTTCCATTTCCCTTCCCATTTTGCTCAAGAACTGGAAGTGGAAAATTGTTGATAACCAGTCCAACCAATCAACAGTTCAGAAGGTACCAAACCACTTCCTGATTCCAGAGCATCTCTTTAACAGCCAGCAGCGCTAGCAAATGGACCTGACCATCCAGTTATCGTGCTTAAACCAGTCATCTTAAAAGAGGAAAGAAGCCACTCTTACCTGTTGAGCCAACTCGCGAGTAGGTGCCAAAACCAAAGCCTGAGTGGCCTTTAGATCTAATTCAATCTGCTGGAGAATTGATATGGCAAATGTGGCTGTTTTCCCAGTCCCAGACTGAGCTTGAGCAATCACATCATAACCTACAATCAGATGAGAATTACATGTGGTAAAGGTGCATATATATATACTCTGGGTTCCTAGACAATCGGGACCTTACCTAAGATACCAGTAAGGAAACAAGGTTGTAACCAAAGTGTTAGGGGCCTCAAACTTGTCACCATGACATTGTGACAACAAAACCCCAGCACATTGTGAACTTACCACACACTCAGCTGAGCTAGAGACAAAACATCTAAAGTAAAAATGCCCATAAACTGTAATTACCAACCGCTGTTAGACACTATCTAGGGTAAGTAAAAAGTTGCTTCCCTCTGGTTGCTATGCCCACAACCAACCCACTGTCTATCCAGGTCAGGGAAAAGTCCAGATCCATCCTAAAGATGCTCACCCTTGATACAAGGAAGAATGGCTCGCTGCTGGATGGCAGAGGGCTTCTCAAAGCCATAGGCATAAATACCACGGAGGAGAGATTCCGAAAGGTTCATATCATCAAAACTATCCACAATCTCATTCCAGTTGCTCTGCAGATTGAAAAAAACAAAAGCTTAGGGAGATATTAACAACGATTACACAAATGCTACAGGGCCACTCCACCCCACTCTAGATTGAGCCCACGGCCACAGGCACCACCTATTAAACTTCAGGCACTTTACAATGTGAAAGATTGAATAAGGGACAAAACACCTGACAGGGTAGTAGTGGAGGAGTCTCACCTCGATGACACCTTCAGGCTCCATCCCGTCGGGGCCATTGTCTCTGGATCTGTTGATTCAAAGCATTAATTTGGTTCCTCCTCGAGCAGAGAACGGAAGCAACCAGCCCGTTCCCGACCCAATTCTCATGTTACCAAAAGACGTCTAAGAAGCACTTTAGGGTGACCCTGCTAAGATCAAAGGGCTGTGCCTTCGCACGCGACTCCGAGATGCGGCCTTTGCTGCCAGACCCACTTGTTCTGGCCCAGGCGCATCAAAGCATGTGCACCTCCTGCCGGGCACCAAGGCCACCGGAAGTCCCGCCCTTCACCTCGGAGTTCCGAGGATGGGCCGTCCCCTTCCCCCCACGTCATGCCGCCCGCGCCCTCCCCCACTCCCTCCGGCCGCCCCCCCCAGTACCCGGATGTGGGAGGCCGCGGGCGGTGGCGGCCTCGCGCACAATGAGCCCCAGC
This sequence comes from Phyllotis vaccarum, assembly GCA_033318265.1. Taxonomy (NCBI): domain Eukaryota; kingdom Metazoa; phylum Chordata; class Mammalia; order Rodentia; family Cricetidae; genus Phyllotis; species Phyllotis vaccarum. Next base: position 12,259,296 of record JARWLC010000003.1, on the reverse strand, counting down.
CGAGTTAGCTAAGGGGGAGATTGCACAACACAGACAAGCGAAGCAGACTGGGGGAGGGGAATCCCTCAAGCGGCCATGTGCTCATTTGCTCCGCCGCACGGCGGCGTCTCCCCCACTATGAAACAATCTGCAACCCACCCGCCCCCGTCGAGGAATGGCGTCGCCCTCCCATACCTCAGGCCGCTCACCCCCGAAGCAAAGTGGACCTGCCCATCCGCAGTTTGCCAATTGCCCGGCTTGTGCGGCAAAATGGACCCGCCCGCCCGACGCCGGGTGGGCTCCTGGTGCCTCACGCGGCCGCTCCTCGGGGTTAAGCTCAGTCCTGGCCGTCAAGAAAACCAGCACCCTGAACGGCCGGTTTCTTCTTCCCCGACCCACATTTCAAGAGCGACGAAGGGAATGGCTGAAGACCCAGGCACCCCTGCCCATCACGAGTGGTAGCGCCGGAATCCGGAACCCTCACGCGGGCGCGCGCCCTGCCCGACACAGGGAGGCAACCAGACCAGCCGGCTCCGGGCCGCACATCCACCTCTCCCACGCTAGGTCGCGACCTCGTCTTGCTTTCCAGTACCCGGGCTTCGCGTACGGCAACCCCCTCGGGCAGAGGCCTCGTGACGAATCTCGCGCCCTCCGCCCTAGCCAGGATGTCCTTTCCCGTCTCCGCGCTGGTGGCAGCGTCGGCCGTGGATCTTTCCCTCCCCCCCTCCGGACGGTTCCTCCTGGCTCGGTTTCCCCCGCAACCTGGCAGGTTTGGGGCGATGGGCCTCTCAACTCCCCACCCCCCCGCCCCCGCGGGAACTTCGGAAGGGAGCGGCGGGGTAAGTAGCCACAACCTCTTGCAAATGCCTTTCTTACCGAGAATCCTGACTCGCAGACATGGTCTTTAGAATCTAGGGCGGAGTGCCCGCCTATCGACAACTTATAGAGCGCCCGACCCCGCCCCAGCCATCGCATTGGCTTGGCCGCTTCTGCCCCGCCTGCCGGCGCTCTGCAACTCGACGTGACGTTAGTTTGTAGGCGCTTTACCTCGTACGCCCTATTGGGTAATCTGAATGCCTATCAAGGTGGAGGCCCGTTCTGCACTCTCATTGGCTGAAAGGCCCGCCTTTCTCATTGGTACGGAAGTGACATAAAGAGGGCCCGGGCAGCCATCTTGGAACCCAGCACCTTTACACGTGCGGAGGCGATCGTGCCTTAAGTCATGTGGCTCGGCAGGTCCTATCAAGCGACGGGGGTGAGGCCTTAGTCTCCCGGGACTTCCGGGCACTCAGGACTACCACTTCCCTTTACAGCTGTGCCACAAGTTCCTACAGGACCCAAGTTTTATTCTTCCGTTCACTAAAGATCAGTGTGTTCACAGTGCAGCAAGAATGACAGAACCAGGATCGATATCCCAGGAAATAGGAAGTATCCCTAGCTGGAAGGAAAAAGGATGAACTCATTTCTGGGCTGAAAGACACAGGGAGGTACTTGGCCCACTCCATCAGATTCGTTCCTTTAGTGTCGGTTCCCAGCTTCTTTCTCAGGCTCCGTTATATTTTGAGGCTTAATTCCTCTTTTTCCTGCCCTCTGCTAAGCTGCCCTGGAGGATGTTTTGGACGATGAAGTGATGGAACATGTAGACAGCTGGCTTTTGAGATCTTAAGACCGGAAAAAGTGGCAGCTAACAGCACTAGCTGGAAGAAGGCCTGAGAGAGATGATATCCACTATTTTAAGGCCCCTCAAGGAAGACCACCACTTATGTATCTTCAAAGGATCCTTTATTGACCAGAGCAGGACCGTGGCATTTTTATATATATATTTATATATATAAAAAAAAGTTTGAAGATCTGGCAGGCAGTAATCCCTTTGCCCGCCCACCACCCCCACAGTTTTCCTGCCCCCTGAACATGGAAGGGGGAATGGATGCTCCACCTAGGCCACAAGGCAACATTCCCCTAGAGAGGGAGAAAAAGGCTCTTATGTGGCCACTCCCTTCCCATCAGAAATCAACATTCTCACAAAGAAAACAAAATACAGAAATCAAAACATTTAAATATGAAAATCCAAAGGGAATTGGGTGGGGAGACAAAAGGAACTGGAGTTTCTTGGGAAGGGTCTCCCTTGATCCCCTGCCCATTAATGAGCTAAGGGTCTGGGGTATGAGGCTCACACAGTGAGTTTGCAGTGACACAGTTCCTTGTAGATCTGCCGTCGAAGTTTGGGCATGTCCTGCTGGGTGAAGCTGAATGGCTGAGACAGGGCCAGGTGCTTGCAATACTGGATGTTAACAAAGCAGGCCATGAGAACCATTTACTGAGCATCCCTCCCAAGTCAGGGTCTGTGCTACACATTTCACACAAACTGTATCTTAATCTTTCAGAGAATATTTCCAATTCTCACACGACTGGCATTAGCACCTTAATAGCTTAGGGTTTAAAAACACTCTGTATCTATCTAGTGTTCAAGTGGGAGAAAATACATTGCCTTGGGGGAGAACCAGTCCCCTCAGGATGGAGAAGGGCCTGGGGAAGACCAATGAAATCAAGGATTCTGTGCTCTAATACTCTCCTTGCTCTACAGTGTGGCGGAACCTACCGACAACCCCTGAGCCACTGACTGACTCTAGAGCTAAGGCCTCATCATTTGCTTACCTGTAACACAAAGGCACCACAGTCACTGTCATTATTCTGCCTGGCCACATTCTAGGGAACAGAAAGCAAGAACCTGTTGTTCACTTGGAGACTCCCAGAGGTTATGAATTCAATTTCTGCCTCCTATCCTCTAGCCTCACCATGACACTATTCCATTTCCCTCTGGCAACTCACCATTTTGAAGTAACCTTTCCAGCCCTGGTGGAAATCCAGTCGGTCTTTTTTTACCGCCTCTGCCTGCAGATACTTGGCAATATGCTATGTGGACAAGGGAAAAGAAAGTGACACCTTCATCATTTACCAGCTGAATGCAGAGTATGATGGTGGGAAACACCATGCCCAGATCACTCCTCAGACTCCAAGCCCACATTCTTCCTTAAACAGTTTGTTGCCAAATTGCCCTATATATATATATTTAATACTTCTTCCCCCCACAACCTCCTCAAACCTTAGGGCAGCGGCGGTTTAGAGTGCGCTGTGAGTCAAAATAGGTGATGGTGCGTCGCTTTACATCAACCGAGATAAGGGACCAGTGTACCTCCAGATGGATGGGGATCAGCAGTAGTTCCTTATTGAAGATGTCGACCTGATGAAAGAATACTGGAGGTCAGAAACAACAGAAAACCCTGCTGACTGCAACAAGGATTCTAAAGAGAAAATATGAAACAAGCAAAGGAGTCAAAAAATACAGATCCTAGATTGTGAGGGAAGGCTCAGCTCAGAATGTTAATACTTTTGGGAGGGTTTTTTTTTGGGGGGGGGGTAAGGCAGGGGAGCAGTGCTTGGTATACAATTCCAGATCTCCTGCATGCTAAGCAAACACCTTACTACTGAATCAGCTCCCTGCCTTGTTGCTTAGATTCTCTGTGTATGTACTATGTGTACCATGCAGATAGAGGCCAGAGAACAACACTGTGAGAGTCCTTCCTCAGACAAGGTCAACCTATTTGTTTAAGACAGGGCCCCTCACTGACCTAGGACTCAACAAGTATGCTTGCCAGGCTGGAATCCACTTCACTTCCACAGCACTGACATCACAGCTACCCCTGGCCTGGCTTTTTTAGGTGGTGGTTAAACTCAACAAGCGCAGATGTTGCTTTGTGTTTTTGGTTTCTTGACAGGCTCTTTCTACACAGCCCTGCTGTCCTGGAACTCACTGTTGTAGACCAGGCTGACTTCAAACTCAGAGATCCTCCTGCTTCTCCCTCCTTAGTGCTTGGATTAAAGGCGTGCACCATCACATCTGGCTCATGCTGAGATACTTGATGGTGCAGAAAGTTAGAAATAAGAATAGTATCGCAACACACATAAGCCTTCTGACTCCAGTAGCTGAAGATAGGGTTGGAAGTTCAGGGCCAGCTTCTGCTGCATGAGATCCTGTCTGGTACCAGGTAAAAACCCAGACTCTGGAGCTGGAGAAATGGCTCACAGGTTAAGAGCACTGGCTGCTACTCCTGAGGACCTGGGTTCAATTCCCAGGTTCCACATGATGGCTCACAACCACCTGTAATTTAAGTTCTGGGGATTTGATGCCTTCTTGCTTCTATGGCACTGCATGCATGTGGGACAGACATTTATGCAGGCAGAATACCCATACACATAATAATTAAAGCAAAACAAAACTGGCATTTTGGTGCCACACTGCCAGGGTTGAAATCCAGGGAAATTCTACACTTCCTGGACCATGACCACTTTGCCTTCATTTGCCTCCTCTGTCTTCATTCATTATAGGAGTAAGCTAGTCACCACCCACATGGAGCACATGGCCTGAAGAAAATGCCCAGTTAGTGTTGACGATTGTTCTACCACAAGGTTTTTGTGTCACTCAAGACACAAAACTGCCAACTGAGCAAGGAATCTCAGGTCACAGACATAAGCAACAGCACAGGGAATACTTGATGTTTATTATACGTTCATTTTTGGAAGGAGGGACACACATGCCATAGTTCATGTGTGGAAATCAGAGGACAAGCTGACTCTCTCCTTGTACCATGTGAGTCCCAGGGATCACTCAAGTCATCAGGCTTGGCAGTAAGTACCTTTATCCACTGGGACACACACACACTCAGGTATACAGAAGGCTAAGAGTTTTTCCACTCTATTGTCATTCTTGGCTCCACTGAAAAGAAATAAGGCTCACCAGGTCCCTGAGTAAACCTGAACACAAAAACTAAATACTAAAGTAGGGCTAGTAGGGTAGCCCAGGGGGTAGGTAAGGGTAGAGAGGTAGTGTTAGGTAACAGGAGGAAGGAAGGCAAGTGGGTGGGGCTCAAAACCAATGTTTCTTGTCACTTTAGGGCAAAGAAACCTACAGAAATTCTTTAATCCACTCCAAACCTGCTCTTGTGCCAGTTTTTCCCAATTACTTAAGCCCCAAACCCAAGTATCATCCTCTGTCTCCCACATGCAACCTGCCAGAAAGGTCTAGGGGTGCTATCTGTGAAACTTAGATGAACATCCCCCACCCCACCCCTCACTGCAGTCCAGCTACTTCACCCAGACCACGTTCCCCTTTCATTCCATCACTGAATGGGAGATCAGACAGAAGCACCTCTGATCTGAGAGGGCTTCCACCAAGCCTGCCTACCAGTTTGAGCTCTGGAACCTACTTAATGGGAGGAAAGAACTGATCGTTGCAAGTTGTCTTCTGACCTCCACATGCGTACCATGGCAGGCACATCCACACAGCAGAAATACAATTGCTTTTCAATGGCTTCTCACTGTACACAGAGTAACATCTCTAGTCAATTTCCTTTACATGGCTCACATAATCTTCTCTGCCCAATTTTCTATCATTCTACACTTAAGTCATTGTGTTCAAAGTATATTCTTTTCTATTTGGGTCTCAAATACTTGCTGTCCCTTTTGCTTAGAGCACTGAACATGGTGACTCCCATTATTCAGATGTGGAAGGCCTTGATAAGTCTAATAAGACCTATATCCAATCAAAAGTACCCACCTCTCATGGGTCACATTACTGTTCAATATGGTCACAGCTCTTTATGACTAGCTGAAATTTAAATTAACCTCATCCCATCAAGGCACACTATATACTTAGTTCCTACAGTAGTGCCTGGCACACAAGACCTTCAGTATTTGTAAGAATGATGACCAGGGCTGGGGAAAGTCAAACTCTTTTACTATATTAAAGACACGCTGCTGCACAAGTAGTTGTGAACTCATAACTCACGTTTTTGGTCCACCTTTTCACCCCATCATAACCCTTGGTACGGAGTTTATCATAGAAGAAACTGTTGAAGAAATGCACCTGTGCCAAAGACACAAAAGCGCTGGATAGAATTAAAAGACTTCAGAGTTGCCCACAAAGTCCCTTCTACCTTCCCAATCCATGATCCATTTCTGATGGCCTAAGTGAAATGGCTTCCATGGTGGCTGCTCTAACTCACTCAATAGTAAAGTAGAAGTGTGGTCCTGGAACTCAGTCTGTGGACCAGGCTGGCCTTGAGCTCACAGAGACCCCTGCCTCCTGAGTGCTGGGATTAAAGGCATGCACCTCCACTGCCAGGCCTAGGTTTTTAACCTTCTCATACAGATCATTACCTGTCTCAATTATTGGGGTTAACTAAAACCTACAGATTGGCTTACAGATTCAAAATAAGTAGATTACCACTTGCTACCTCTCTTCCCAAAACATAGACCCTAGTTATATAAAATGGAAGAGATGAAAGGTGGTGTAAAAAACTGTTAAGAATTATAAAAATTCAGAGAATTATTGGTGCCAGGTGGTGGTGGAGGCAGATGCCTTTAATCCTAGCACTGAGGAAGCAGAGGCAGGTGGAATTGAGTTCAAGGCCAGCTTGGTCTGCATTTCAAGGTCTAAGAAAACCACTACACAAAGAAATCCTGGATCAAAAAAGATATAAGAAAAAACCTGGTTAGACCTACCTTTTCAGGGACTGTGTCCATGACCAGGTCTCCATACATGTTCATCACCTGGGGAAAAGAAAAAAGCAACATGCCCTGGAGGATGTGGCATGGGTACAGGGTTCCTCTATGCAAAAGGCTCTACCCTCCAAAGGCCTTTTCAAGCTCCTTTATTGCCCTCCTCTTACCTGGTCATTAAGCCAGTTCTGTCCATATAAGGTCCCCAAGTCATCCATGGTGAGCACATGTCGTTTATAGGATACCCGGAAGCCCCTCACCATGGCATTGCCTGGCATGCGCTGATAGGACTGGATCAGCTGTAGTACCAGGCTCTTCCTGAATAATCCAAAGGTTTGCAATTGTACAAGATGGGGCTGGGGCGGACAGAAATACCCACTACTGTCTAAATTAAGATTCTAAAACAAATTTTCTTTTCCACAAGTCCTTTTGGGGGTCTCCCACTCCCCAGAAAGAGGCACAGGAAAGATCAGGCATAAACTTTGTCTCACAGTACCCTAAATATTTTCCCAATTGTCATATAGGGCTTGGCACTTTGCCTGCAGCTTCTGCTTTTACATCCCAACATACATCCCTAATGAGGGAAAAACATCCTCCCTCCCCCAGGTCCCAGCCCTCAAACCTCACCTGGAAGGTGTAGAAAATTCCTGTTGGAAAATGTCCTCTAATTTCTCTACAACTTCATCTGTGCTGAGGGGGATGAGGCTACCGTAAGTTTGAAGGAATTCATCTAAGATACCTAAATAGAGGTACAAAAGTAAGGTGAGGCCTTTAGATTCTGATCTAGGAGTTGGCCAAAAGACTTAAGTCCTCTAAAGGCTTACTCTGCACACAGGTAACATGTTCCTCCCGCAGGGGGCTATGCTGGCCAGCTTTCTCCCCAGGTGGCTCTGCCTCTTCTGCAGTGGCCAAGTCAGAGCCTTGAAAAAGTTCCTGAGCCACATGGTCCCCAATGCTGCACACATTGCTGATGAGTATGCTGGCATCAGGGGGTGCCAGGCTGCGCTCCCCTTCAGGACCAGATAGTCCCCCAAAACCATTAGGCAAAGTACATGAAAGGAGGCCTGTAAGGCATGGAAAAGAATAGCAATGAGAAATTGGCCCAAGTAAAAGAACTAATAAATACAATTAAGACCACAGAACATGGACTGGAGCAGAATCTAGCAATATAAACCTTATGGAATACAGACCCCTCCAAAGGCTAATATAAGGATGTTCAGAGTTTATAAAAGGAAAGAGTATTAACTCCTATTAACAAATAGGGAAGTAGAAGACTGGGATTCAGAGACTTCAGCGTTATCCGTTAACCACCTAACATGTACGGTGTATAAGGAAGACTCAATAATATTAATAAATGACATATAATAGAGGAATATTCTAAATAAAAATGCTCAAGTCTACATATGATATACTCTGCTTGTAGAGGCCCTATCCCAACAAGCACAGTGAGGAACCTGTGGAGGCATGCTTAAGCCTTAGCCTGACAGGAAGGAGGCTTTGGAATGAACACTGATTTTCCTAAAGCTTGGCTCCCCCTTGTCATCTGTACTGAAGACCACAGGTCAGCTATGTGAGAGTCTCTTTTTCATCCCTGTGTCCCAGGCATTCACTCCCACAGGATAGCAGCTTGTTCTGCAGCCCAGGGGAGGCCTTGATACACTGTCCTCCTGTCTCAGCCTCCCAAGCCATAGGATTACAGGTGAGGGCCAGAACTGGGCCTTTCAAATGAAGGCTTAATGAGATGGTTCACAGCTCTTCTGGACACCCCGCTCTGCTTTCCTCGGGCCCAGGTCTCACCACCACAACAAACTCCTGATGCTCCAGGCTCTTCACCCTTCCCACTCCATTTCCCACCTTACCAGCGTCGGGGTCCAGAGGAGACTTTGGGGTCCACCTTAGTCCATCTTCCTCCATGGGGGACCCAGAGGGCACTGGTGGAGACCCTCTCATCCCATCCTCGGCCATGAGAGCACCTAGCAGACCCAGCCGGGGTGGGGGTGGCCCCCGAGGGGAATCAAAACGACAGCAGGGTGATGGCACCTGTGGCGTTGCACCCCCTTCCTGGGGTGAGAGATGGTTCTTGGTGTGTGCGAGGTTCCGCCGCCGACCTCGGTGGCGCCCCCAAAGCTTCCAGTGGAATGTCAACGAGGTGCTTTTTGAGTAGAGCAGCATCTGGAAGGCTCTCATGGCTCGGCGCCGGCGCTGTGAGCAGGTTTTTCTATGAGAGGTTCGGAGAGGGCGAGCGCGCTGTGAGGCCCCTAGGTGGCCCCATCTAGGGGGTAGCCTCCAAGCTGCTACTTCCTCTTCATCATCTTCCTCCTCCTCCTCTTCCTCCTCTTCACTAGCTGAGGCATCAAAAGAGGGCCGAGGGGCAGGGAGGCGTCTAGTTGGCACTGTGGTCCCTGACCCAGGATCCGGCCCAAACCCACCACCTGACTTGAGCCGTGGCTTAGGGGGCAGGGGCCAACGAAGACGTTCTCGTCTGGGGTTTGAGTAAGCGGTGCCGGGTCCCGGAGGCTCAGGCCCCCAAGACCCGGTCCCTTGTATAGTCTCTTTCATCTTCCAGTACCCTGTAAAACAAAAGCTTGAATATCAGAATCTCAGCACCCGACTCCTTCCTCAGCATTTCCCCTCTGACTTCAGATACAAATAAAAACCTAAAAACTTCCAACTTCAGCTCTTCCCAGGTAACCTAGTCCAGAAAGGACTCTCCAGAGTTTGCCATCATTTCTTCCCTTACCCAGGTAGAGAAGCAATGAAAATGACTAAGTGGTAGGCCTTAGAGATTTTATTTCTAAGCTCCATGAGTGAAACCCAGTATTTTCAGGCTCCGATTTAATGCCACTATGAGTGTCCTCTTGACATGAGTACTTGGAAAGACAACTTTCACCAGGAAAACTTTGTTCCTGAGTGGGAAGTTCCCTTTCACCCTACAATGATATGGGGGGAGGGGGACACATACGCCCCAGGTGTGGGGAAGGGTGCTGCCAGGGTTATGGCTCAGGAAAAGTGATAAGAGGGGAAGATTTTGAAGAAAACTGGAAACGAACAGAATCGGTGCTTAGCGACCGAATCAAGGAGACGGGATCAGAAAGAAGCCGTGGGAGCCAGGCATACCAGCCCCTCTCCAGCCTTATCCCGGGGGACCCGAATGCTTCCCAGCCCCGGTACAGTTCTGAAACCTAGAGCGGCTCGGCACACTCGGGTCTTAGGTCCTTTAACGGGCCTCTTGGGCCCAGTGAGGTGCGAGCGAAGACCAGGAATGGAAGAGGCCACAGAAGGGCGGGGGGAGGGGGAAGGGGCGTCCTCACCCGGAGCAGGGAAGCCGGCCACACGGGCCGCAAGGCGGGTGTCTCCGCCTCAGGCTTTCCGGCTCATCTTTCGGACGGCGACGGCGACCCCGCCACTCCTGCTGTCTTCAGGTGGAGCCGTCTCAACTCACGATGCCAAGGCTCCGAGCCGCGAACCGTGGGGCCCCGTCTCTAGCGCGGCTAGAGCCTGAGCCTCCACCTCCACCTCCACCTCCACCACCGCCACCACCCCTCCTCCTCCTTCCCCTCCCGCGAGCCCCAGGCCCACCGCCGATGGCGGCGCAGGATTAGTACGTCACACCCGGCGAGCGGCGCCGGCGCGGCCAGCCCGTGCCCAGTCCCGCCCACCTGCGAGCGTGCAGGCTACCGGGCGGCCCCGCCCTCCGGCGCTACGCCGAGCCGAGCCTGCGCACAGATTCCCGGCTTGCCGCGCGTGGCAGTCCCACCGCTCGCCCTTTTACGCCTGCGTGTCGCGTCGGGCCTCACGCTCTACGTCGTCGTTAGCCACACGGTGCTCCCGGTCTCTCCGGGGACCCGAGCCTCGGGTGATGCAGTGGGCTTCCCGGAGCGTGGCCGGGATGTCAGGGGGCCCTACAGAGACTGGCCTGAGGAAATGGAGGGGGAATGGGGGGGGTCGACAACTTTTTTTTTTTTTTTTTAACTTTAAGCAGGGCTTGAGACACTACCAGCTTCTAGGGCGTCCAGTGCATACAAACTTAACCCGACACCAGTTCAGTACTTGAGAGTCTTTGCTGTTTTGTTTGTTCGAGGCAGGGTCTCAACCATGTAACCCTGGGTGGGCTGGAACTCGCTTTTAAGACCAAGCTGACCTCGAACTCAGATCTCACTCCCTAGTACCGGAATTAAAGGCGTGAAGCATCATGCCCAGCTTGGAAGTTTACCAGGGGAATGGGGACCATGAAAGGCATGTTGACCGATCGACGCACCATAAATACATTTTTCTAGATAATGACAAGAACTCGGACACAATAGAAGCGAAAACAAGGTTCTTTCTTGTAAATTGAAGCAGAGGGCTCTCGAAGAGGCGTGGCCAAGAGACACGGGTTTTCCCTAGCCGAGGCTGTGTCCTTTCCTCAAGCTGCCGCTAGATGGTGGTGCTGTTCTGGATGCATTCCAGTGGACTCCGTCGGGTGGACAAGGCTTGGCACAGTCCGTGGAAACCCCCTTAACACACACAACAAAAGAATTTGGGGCTGGCTGCGTGATGAACGCAAAAATCTACCTTTTTAATATCCCTGAAGCCAAAGCCCAGGGAGTGGGGGCGGAAAAGGCAAAGGGAGGCAGGCACAAGAGTCACGAATTCAAACCTAAGTAGAGCCGTACTGGACCATTTGCTCGTCCTTTGTGTGGCCAGTTCTTGCAGTCTCCAGCATGGAACCTATACTGCTCTTCTCATTTAGAACCCTCTTTTATAACACAATCATAGTTTCACAAACCCCAGGAAGGTTCCGTGCGGAGAAAGGCTAAGTTTTGCGTTTGCCCGTGGAATTTTGACAGTGATTATATCCCCTTGGTGTAAATGAAAGACACCTGAGGAAAAAGGACAGATGCTCAGTGAAACACAGGCACATGAGTTCTCATGTTTTGCTGCCTGCTCTAGCCCTTCCTCCATTTTGATTTTGTTTTCATTGGGGGAAGGGGCAACATGTACATGTGTGGAGATCAGAGACAACTTTGAGTCCTTTCTAAGAATCAAACTCGGGCGCTGAGATATGAGGATGGAGCACATACCTTTAGTAACTGAGCCAGCTCACTTTCCCTTTTTAAATTTTGAGAGCCTTACACTGTACTGTAGGCTAGCCTTGAATTTTAGGCCAGCCTCCCTTCTCAGCTTCCTAAGTGTTGTGATTATGGCCATGAACCTTGCGGTTCATAGAACCCATCCATACCCTTTTTCCCTGTAAGGACCTAGGCATGTTGTTCTTTATTCTACACCCAAGTTCCCAACTCTCTCCTATGAACTCCCCATACCACGTCAGCTCTATTTGATTGATGTGACCTGCTCTGCTCAGAGTCCTCACCTGCACTATAGCAGCTATTGTAGGCACGGTCAGGATCCGAGGGCATACTTCGTATACATCGGAATAGAGTCTCCCTTCTCCCTTGGCTTTCCCGAGATACCACTTGACCCATGGTGAAAGTCACATCATGAAACAGGACCTGTCAGAGGAGGAAGGAGATTCTGAAGGAATGCAAGGTTCAGTCCTAGGAGGTATCAGGAGCCCTGATGTAGGAGCCAGGTAGTAAGGAGGGTCTTTTAAGTTTGGTATGGTATGAGCAGAGGAATCAGGGAAACCGTCATAAGAAAGAAGAATGCAAACCAGCTTCTACGTCCACATGGTGGGCTCAGGGCTTGGCTGGGATTACCTGGCTATATAGCAGATAAATTCCAGTGTCCCAGACTCGGAAAACATATCCTTGGGCCTCCAGACCTCTCCCACGCCTAAGAGCTGGTTGCCACATCACCAGTGTCACATCAGAGTCCACTGCAGGTGAAGAGTGTGGCAGGTCAGCGTTTCCTTACACTCGGATATATAAGCTCTTCCCCCTTTTCATTTCTAGGATTCTCTTGGATTCCCAGCCTGCTGCCCCTCCCACAATGCCAGTATTTAAAATAGTGCTCACCCTCGGAGGTAATGTTAATGGGAACAAGATGCAGAATTGAATGCTTCTCTAAGGAGAGAAGGAGGAAAGAGCAGTGTTGACCTGCCCCTGGAGTCCACCCTCCACCCTCGCCTCTGGTCAGTGTTCCCCATACTACTGGATCACCTCCCACCCCTGCTGAACCCCAGGGCTCACTCACTCTTGTGTCTCTGGGTGAACACTGCTCTCCTCCTCCTGGGTTTCTCCACATCATTCCAAGCTTCCAGGGCATCAGGACTCTACTCACGAAAGAAGGTCTTTTGACTAGAGATGCAAGGAATCTCAAAAACAGCCTTCATTCCCAGCTCTCCTCAGGAATAGCTCAAGTTTCTGCACTTGTCCTGGGCTTCTGGTCTGGCACTGACTGCCTTCCAGGGTGTTCTTGGTACAAGAAGCATTAATCTTTAATGGTTTTTTTTTCCCCCCCTGGAATGGCTGTTCCCTGACTTCCAAATCCAGGGCTGCCTCTTGCACCTACTTGAAATTTTGCACTCTGAGAGGCCCTGAGATCCCACTGCCACTCTCCCTTCACCCCTAGACTCCTATCTCCCCTTACTCACCTGTTCCCAGATGTTCTCCCATGGACATCCGCCCCGCTTCTGGGAAGGTCCTCCGCTCCGATGCAGCCGGCTCACCTCCCTTCTTAGGCTCTGCAGCTCCATTTGTTGGATCAGTAGTGCCACCCCACAAGTCACAGCCCCCAGAATTGCCCCCCAACTCAACCAAATAGCAACTGAGAGGGCTGGCTCTCGGACTGAGCCCCCCATACTGCCTGGAGATGAGAGGCTGGCATGAACTAGGGACTCGGCCAACAGTTGTGGTCTCAGAAATGAGGTGGCCAGGAGGTAGCAGGGAGGGTGGGAATGCAAGGCACAGCAGGAAAGAAAGCTACACAAGGGAGAAATAAGAAGAGGAAGAAAGCAAACCAGGGGTGCTGGTAGTACTCCCACCTCACTGTGGAGCTAATGTTACCCTGCCCCCACCCCCAGCCTCAGGAGAATTTGGTGCCAATTAATCTAGGAAGGACAGAGCAGTCTGTGACACCCAGAAGGAGCGGCCAGCATTCAGGAGCCCAGGGGCGGCCCCTGAGTTGGAGGAGGGAAGGTCGGTTGGTTATGGGGCATGGTGCCAGGAGCAGGGAAGGGGTATAAACTGGGCAGCATTGAGGTTTAGAAGATGAGTGTGGCACACTGTCTGATTCAGGCATGGACAAGATCTCCGAGGAAGCTTGTCAGGGGTGGCTGAGAATGGTAGAAGGGGATTAGGGGCCAGCAGAAGAGAACCATAGACAAGAAGCTGGCAGGGTGCTGGAGTTAAGGCTGGGCCGGCCGGGTGTGTTGGAGCCAGGCCTGCACTACTCCCTGTGCTGAACTTGGCAAGCTGGACTTCCTGTTTCCCAAGAAGAGCTCTTACATAAGTCTCCCTGGACAAAGAGTCAAAAAAAAAAAAAGCGCCCCCCCCACCCACCCCAGGGACTGCAACACTCCTCCCCAGACCCCAGGGGCCCAGGCCGGTGAACCTGGCCCCTTAAGTCCTTCCTATGATTCCGAGCCTCTTTCCAGGCTGGCTCCCATCTCATCTCCTAGCTAGGGCCTGTGCCCAGCACCTGCTGAACTGCTGAATGTTCTAAGGCCGCCAAGAGGAAGGGCTCCTGCTCCTCCCTGTCAGGGATTCCCCCTGCAGGAGGAAGTTGCCGGCTAGGGAAATGAGATTGCTTCTGCAGCACCTTGAGCAGAGGAGCAGGTGATTTTTTTTTTCCCCAATACGTTTGATTGCTACTCAAAATTGCAGCTTGGAGGCATGCAGGTCCTTGCTGCCCAATGCCTAAGCTTCCTTACCATGGCTTTCAATTATTCTGGATCCCAAAGAAGAAAGAAATCATGATTTATTCTCTTTAATATCCATTTAACATTTTGTCACAATAATAATAAAAATAGTATCTTTTCGAAATCCACAGGAATCCAGGGAGGAGCTTGTCTAAGGCCCTCGCCCCTCACATTTGGGAACTTCTGGGCTCGTCCCAGGCTCTTTGGCTTCCTGCCACGAGGTCCAGCCCATCTCAGCCTAAAGCACATAGTAAACAGTGTCCTGGGGGCTGGGCAGGGGGGTGCAGGTGGAATCTAGGATAAGCCAGCTTTGGGAGATAGTGAGGTGGACAGTTGGGATGGGGTGGGCTGTTACAGAACAGGAATATTTCTGTGGGATGGGAAACACGTGAACAAGCCCCGGCTGCCTTTAGAGAAGAGGATAGGACTGAAGCAAGGAGCAGCAGCTCAGGGTTTGGGGGTCACGGTGCTCTGGGAGCTGTCTGGGTAAAGTTTAGGGAGTCTGGGAGAGCAGGACCCTTCAGTGGACTTGAAAGAGTCCAAAGTAGGTAAGGAAGGGGGCAGCTTTAAGATGAGCCCTGGGCAGAGTGCGGATGCGAAGGGAGGACCCCAGCCGTAGGGGCAGCAGCCCGGACACCTGGCACAGACGAAGCTGGGGTCCAGGGGAGCTTGCTGCTGTGGCTGAGAACTCCTCCAGACAGCGCAAGGCCAGCACATCATTCACCAGCAAGTCCAACTTCAGATAGACAGCCTTCCCCTCATCAAAGTGCACCTGGGAGAGAGACACCACACAAGATCCAGGCCTCTGCCTCCCTTTTGAGTCTTAATCTCAAATTTCATTAGAAATCCAGGCATCTCTTCTCCCTGTCCCACTCTACCTTGCCCTCTTCCTTAGCTCCCAAATCCTTCTCCCCTTAGCCACTGCTCTGCCCCTAGAGCCAGCCTGGCTTACCTGGCAGTACAGGTAGTAGAGCCCAGCCCTGATGACTGTAAATTCCCCAATCTGGCGATCATAGCGCAGAGGGCTGGAACCGTTGATTTTGGCCTCTTCCCAGCCACTCACTGTCCCATCCACACCTGAATGTGAATGTTTAGGGGTACGTGAAAGTCCCTTTACAAGACTCCCCTACACTCCCCAAGAATCCACTGAATTTGTATGTGAGGTAGGTCCAGAAGAGGTATCAATGGCCCAGAGTATGGGAGAAGCCATGGCCCCTATGAAGCCCACAATGATAATAAGGTATTGTATGATGAGATCCAACATATGTGACCAGAAAGCCTAGGGCAAATTGTCACTGGTGTTTGCTTCCGGGGAGATTAAAGAACAGTTCTGAAGCAGAAGAGTTGGGGATTTTACATTTACTTCATCTGTCATTATTATGCCTTGACTATAGAGTATATATACACATACATGCATTATTATTTGAGTCAATAAATGAGTGACAGGGCACAGACTCATGGGTTATGAATTTAAAATTTCTTTTTTTAATTTAAAATGTCTTATGCAAACAGGAAAAGAATATGCCAGGCAGTGATGGCGCATGCCTTTAATCCCAGCACTCAGGGGGCAGAGGCAGGTGGGTCTCTGTGAGTTCAAGACCAGCCTGGTCTGCAGAGTGAGTTCCAGGACAGCCAGGGCTACACAGAGAAACCCTGTCTCAAACCAACAAAAATAAACAAGAAAAGAACGAAGCAACATTTAATGGCCATCAGCTGATGAACAGATGAAGGAAGGTGGTATTCTTATACATGATTACTGTGATATTAAGGGGAATACAAAACAGTAGCTTGCTATCACTTGGACAAACCCTGCAAACAATGTTAAGTGAAAATATCACATAGTGTATGCTCCCGTGCATAGGAAATGCCTGGAATTGGCAGTCTGTAAAGACATCAAGTGGGTTATTGATTGCTTGAGGCTAGGCATGATGGGAATATGAGGATTGTTAAAGGATGCGTGACCTTTTCTTTCTCTTTTTACTACTGTTTTTTTTGTTTTGTTTTGTTTTGTTTTTGTTTTTTTGTTTTTGAGGCACGGTCTCATGTAGTTCAGGCTGGGCTCAAACTGATCAGTTGAGGATGAACTTGGAATCCTCACACTTTCTCACACCTTCCAAGTGCTGGGATTATGGGTGTGCACCACTTTACCAGACTTGAGCCTGTGGGTTTTTGTTTTGTGACAGGGTCTCTCTGTACAGTCCTGGCTGTTCCGGGTTGCCTGATATATAGACCAGACTGGCCTCTAACTCACAGAGAGGCCAGCCTCTGCTTGCCTCTCCCTCCTAGATGCTGGGATTAAAAGCATGAGTCATGGCTTGTGGTGATTTACAGTTTTCACCTTAGGTTGTGCATTAGTCAGAGTAGACCAAAGAACACTGAGTTGTACAGATGGCAGACTGCACCGAGTATGAAATCTTAATAAAGCTGCTACCAATCTGTACCACGGAAAGGCCGGGGCTATGGGTCAGTGGTAGAGCCCTAGCATGTCAAAGTGAACAAAAAGAAATCCCCAGAGCTAGAGTAGTTTAAAACTACAAAAGAAAGCCATGCCTTTAATCCCAGCACTCAAAAGGTCTCTGAGTTCAAGGCCAGCCTGGTCTACAGAGTGAGTTCAGGACAGCCAGGGCTCCACAGAAAGACTCTGTCTGGGAAAACACAAACAAATAAACAGAAAGAGAATTGAACGGAAGTAGTGAGCATGGAGCCTGGTGCTCATGGCGTCACAGACCCGCCTCCCAGGCTGTTTACCTCTCTGACCCACTGACTCCCCACCACAACTCTTCCCTGCCCACAACCTTCTCTTGCTGGTCACCACATTCCTTTCTCTCAGGGGCTTATAATGTTCTTCCTGCTTCCCAGGACTCCTTCCT
The DNA here is from genome assembly GCA_033318265.1 of Phyllotis vaccarum. Lineage (NCBI taxonomy): Eukaryota > Metazoa > Chordata > Mammalia > Rodentia > Cricetidae > Phyllotis > Phyllotis vaccarum. Next base: position 12,242,088 of record JARWLC010000003.1, on the reverse strand, counting down.
CACAGCCAACCTTCTAGCTTCTCCTGTGGTGATAGTGGGTGTGGTGGAACAGGTCTATAATCCCTAAGCATTTGGGAGATTGAGAAAGTTCCTGAGTTCAAAGCCAGCCTGAGCTACAGAGACCTTGTCTCAAAACAAAGCAATACAAGACAGGCAAACAGACCCATCTCCATTGTCTCTCCTGCTATTACCACAGCAGTCAGCAAAACGAGAAATTTCTTATTTACCCCTCTGTAGGGTGTGACTACCCAGACTCATTGGTGGGAACACGGGAGTAGGGTGACAGGGGCTGACAAGTTTCATCCTTTGGATCCAAAGGCTGCCTGGGTCTCAGGAGCCCTAACACTGTCCTCCATTCTGTTTTTTTTATATTTATTTGTTATGTATGAGTGCTTTGTCTGCATTATACCTGCATTACAGAATTGGGCACCAGATCTCATTAGTGATGGTTATGAGCCATCATGGGGGTGCTGAGAATTGAACTCAGGTCCTCTGGAAGAGCAGCTGGTGCTCTTAACCACTGAGCCATCTCTCCAGCCCACCTCCATTCTATTCTTGTCATTTGTTTTTTTGTTACTTCCTTGAGACAGGGTCTCACTCTGTAGTCCTGGCACCCTAGTAATTACAGTGCACTACTTGAACGAGAGATTCTCCTGCCTCATCCTTCAAGATGCTGGAAACACGGTATGCACCGCCCTGCCTGGCTTTATTGTCCCTTTTTCAAGTAAACAGTAAGTCTCTGGGCTAGGCCGTAGGTCCACAGTAGAGCACTTGTCTAGCCTGCGTAGGACCTAGGTTTGCTTCCCCCAACAAACACTGGGGAAAAAGGCGGGGGGTGGGGTGGAGTGGGGGATTCTTTCTGGGCATTCTCACCTGAGTTAGCTATTTCTAGTGCTGCAGACCTGGCACTTCTTTTAATGGGTCATTGAAGATCAAGTTCATTTTCTCTTTGTGACCTACAATCTGTCTTCTGCTATCTTATAACCTACTGTATTTCTCCTACAGATATGTCCAGCCTACAGCCCTCAGGGGGAGTCCATGCAACCCGGAGGAGCTATGAATGGGGTCCAATATGTTTGTAGAGACATCATCATTAGATACCCCCACATTTATAGAGAATGTTGCACCTCAGCCTCACTGAAATGCTTAACTTTCAGCCTCATCAGACTCTCAGAAAAGCCTGGCCTTACATGGTTCCTGACCCTCTCAACCCCACATGATTAGGCTTCAAGGCCTAGTAAAGCCTCGATGCTACCACAAGGGAATATGTGCCTGACTCCACCTTAAGACTGTCTTCCTCTGCAGGGCCATGTATCTTAGGCCACTTGCTACCATTTTTGTCCCTTCTAGCACTATGATTACACATTCACAGACTGTTATTCCTCTGTAGTGAATCACTAAGCAAAGGTGTGTATGACAGGTTTCTCATACATGTATGTCCTGGGAAGGTGCCAGATAAATGATCTCTACTAAGGTGAAGAGAGCTGGCTAGGGAAGAAAGAGAAGAAGGTATACAGACCAGCTTAGGGCAAGTCTGTATAACTGGGAATATGAATGGTTCTAAGGTTACCCATGTCACCACCACAACCCTTCAAAGGGTGTCCAATGCTGCTTGGCAATTCACTTGCCCCTGCCAAATGCTAGACTTTGTAGCATCTCTCCTGAGACCTCCTGCTCTGATTTCCCCAGCTCTCCGGGGGACCTATCCTTAGGCTTCCCCACCTCTTCTCATGTATTTCTTTAGCACCTTTAGGATGTGTGTCCTCTCTACCTTCTGGAGACATCCCTTCCACCTTCTTGGGCTCGGGCCTATGGGTACCTTCATCCATGCCCCCAACAGGAGTGCTTCTCAAGAATACCTAAGCATGTCCTACCTGGTTTTGAATGCAGCCTCCACCACTTAGGTCTGCCATGATCTCAGAGCTGAATAACCCTTGGAGGTAATCAGAATATCTCCCGCTATGGCAGTTGTGGGGTCTGATAAATTTAAATGCCTAAGTGCTAGTCCCAGTGCCTACCAGGAAAGCACTAGGGTGAAGATAGTTTCATTAAATGGACAGGTTTCCCATGACTTACACCCCTCTTTACCAGCCATCTCTCTCTTTCTTGTCACTGTCTCTCACCCCCCCCCCTTCACACTCCTGTCCCAGTCACAACCCTGAAGCTACCCATTAAGGTCATCAATTGATGCTATGCCACCAAACCCAGTAGTCACATTTCTGTCTTTATCTCATGTGACCTCTCAGCTGCTTCTGCACAGACAGCCACATCCTCCTGCCTCCTGTCTGTCCTCTGAGCTCTCGGGACACCGCCCTGACTGAACTTCTTTCTTTCCCATATCCTCAGCTGGCTTCCCCTTCTACCCAGCGTCATTCTTGGGGTATCACTCTTCCCTGGTGTCTCATCTCATCCTGCTGCTTTAAATAACAACCCCGTGACGATTTCTCACCTAGCCTGGGCCAGTCTAGCCGCCCACTGGTGAACTTGACTTTACTAACCATTTTCTCCACTTGTTCATTATTAGACTCACAACCTATCTCTCTCCTGGTCAATCCAGTCCCAGGACTTAGAACTATCACTCTCGGGGACATCCAAGCCAGGCATCAAGGCACAAGCCTGGAGTTCCAGCTACTAAGGAAGCCGAGCCAAGAGGATCACTTGAGTTTCAGAACAGCAAGACCCTGCCTCAAGAAAAAAATGTAAATGCTATTTATTATCGATCACTCTAGTTCTCTGAATTTTAGATGTTGAGCTTCCAGGCCTTCCCCTCTCTACTACTAATGCCCTAGTCTCAACCACCCACATGTCTGTCTCCAGACCTACACAGCAGAAGGATGTTCCAAGTAAGGAAACATATGCTGCGTATGTTCGAAAAGAGGCATTCTAGGGTACAGGAGAGTCGGCCCCACAAGCACTGGCCAGGGAGTGCGATTGAAGCCCTAGCACAGAGAAGCTAAGCAGAGTGAACTGGACATTTAGGAGGGCTTAGCTTGGCAACACGGGCTGAACAAAGTGGAAGGCAAGCCGACTGAAGATGCGGGAGGGGCAGAGCTGAGCTTGGGGTTCTAAGGTGGGGAAAGCGATGGGTAGAGACTAGAAACATTTGGAGAAACAATGGTCAGACAGCAGGAAAACCCCACAGAATACAGAGGGAGGGAAAGGAAAGAATCATGGGGGCTTCTTTGAAAAGCCTGAGCGTAGGAGAAGATAGCTGGGGCCATTGGTCTAGGAAGGGGCTATCCTGGGTTCTGAAAGGGCGGGAGTCTTCCTAGGATCCCTTGCCAGGGACAGAGAGAACTTGGAGGACTTTCATAAACTGGTTTCTGGGGTTCCTAGGCTGGATACAGAGAGGAAAAGGTTTTGTGGGGGCGCTTTTCTGGGGTGAGATGCTGATCTGATGGGTCAAGGGAAAGGGTAGGGATGGGGGTCTCACCTGCCTGCGCTCCATCCTGTCCTGGTCGTGGATGAACTGTAAGACACAGAAAAGGGTTGATGAGATGGTGAGATTGCCCTGCCCCCGCCACCACACCTCCCTTCATAATGGGCTACCTCCCTTCATAATGGGTTACCTACCTCCATAATGGGCTACCTACCTCCATAATGGGCTATCTACCTCCATAACGGGATGCCTACCTCCATAACGGGATGCCTACCTTCATAATGGGCTGCTATGGCTCTGCGAGCCCGTGGTTTCCGGCCCTTAGGAGCTAAGAATAAGGCAAAGACAGATTAGCACAGAGACCTCTCAGGAGACTCAGGAGCCAGCCCCCAGCCTCTCTCCCTGCTCAGGACCCTGCAGTTTTAGTGTTATCCAGAGCCCCGGCCATCATACTTCAAGCCTCATCTTCCTTCATAAATAGTGCCAACATAATTTATCATCCAGATTGGGATACTTAACGAGAGCAAAAGCTGGCTATTAATTAATAATCACACTGGGGTAGGGATGCAGCTTATTGGCAGAGTGCTTGTCCAGTACCCTGGATCTGCATGCACCAGGGCCTGGGTTTTATCTCCACCACCACCAGATACACACACAGACACAGACACACACACACAGAGAGAGAGAGAGAGAGAAAGAGAGAGAGAGAGAGAGAGAGAGAGAGAGAGAGAGAGAGAGAGAGAGAGAGGTACAGATGTACAGGCACAGACAGAAAAACACACACACACACACACACATCCATACTGAGGTATCAGGTACAGGAGGCCAGGACAATTTCATACATCCAAACTTGGATATATAGTCATATACCATTGATTCATAGAAGTCTTTGCTTAGGGACGCCCAGGCCTCAGACTCCTCTACCTTGTCCTTAGGACGACTGGAGGAATCTTTCAAACTCCTGGCCGTTTGCAATATGGTCCATAGGAAGCAGGTCCGCATGGCCAAAGCAGCTTTGGAAGGCAGAGCTAAAACTCCTAGATCCCATTCTTAACTGTTAGCTGTTTGACTCCATGTCTCCTTTATGCTCCCTGACTCAGTTTCTCTATGAAAATAATAGTTTTACTCTGCTCATTTCATAGACTGTTGTGGAGAACAAAACAGTAAACAAACCAATGACTAGCCAACTTCACCATTCCTGAGACTGGGACAGAAGGATGGATGCTCACCGCTTCTTCGAGGCCGGACTAGTCGTTCCAAGAAAGGCACCACATCCTGGCTTCCCTCTATCTGGGGATCCAGTTCCTAGGAATTAAGGGCATGGCTCAAACCAGACCTCCCAAAGACAAAAGCCATAGGGCCCCTCAAAAGAACCATTAGCCAAATAAACTGGGTCCTCAACCCTTTGGAGAGACCAGACCGATTTTAATGCCTTCAGACCCAATCATACCCTACTGACATCACACACACACACACACACACACACACACACACACACACACACACACACACACACACACACACACACACACACACACACACGGAGGTGGGGCAGAGAGACAGCATGTATGCATAGGGGATGCATATCTTTCACACAGCCTGTCTGTCAGGATCAGATTTCCTAGTCTTACCTCACTCACAGCCAATCAGCACTTTCCACTCAGGTAGCCCTCACTACTCTTACTTTGTGGTAAGAGTCACCTCCTTGCACCCAGATTACCCTCTCACACACAGACATACCCACGTGCGCTGGTTCACTCCCCACACTCAGTTGTAATCTGGTGCATGCAAGAGTCTTCATGCACATACAGCTGATCGCACACACGGCACACACAGCTGTCACAGCCAGCCAAAGCCTCAGCTCGGGCACATTTTCCCATGCTGGCATCCTGCACGCAGCATCCACACCTACTCACAGAGGGCTCTTGGTGGTCCGCTGCTGTCAGCTCCTCCTGAGAAGGCTCCTGCTGGGAAGGAGGCAGCGTCACCCTGTTCTCTTGACATCTCATCCTCCACCCCTTCTCCGATCCCCTGGCCCTCTGCCCTCCCATCCCTCATTTGCTTCTCTGCATTTTATGCTCCTAATACGCCCAGAGAGGGGTATGCTGAGGGCCTCACCTGGGCAGACAGCGTTGCCCAGCTCCCCAGGCTGACCACCACCAGCAGGAGGCCAAGGCAGGCTAGCGCCAGGCCCAGGCTCAGCACCAGCGGGGCCAGCAGGGCGGTGCCCGGCTCCCCCCGGCGCCCCCTCCGCCTCTGGCTCCGACGGGCGGCCATGGGGGCGGGGGGCTGTGCCTGCCTCACCGCCCCCCCATCCCGGGACCCAAGGGATGGGGAGGGGGAGCTGGTGGGCGGATCGGGCCAGGGGAGAGGGAGGGGCCAGGGAAGCGGGCCGGAGGGGGGCGGACGAGGACAGGAAGCCGGACACTGTTTGTGTGATTAAACTCCAGCCTCCCCGGAGTGCAGTGCAAGAAACATGAGGCGCCCAGTGCTCCGGCGTGTGCAACGAGCAGGCGACCTCCGTGACACCCAGGCCTAGGCCTCTGAGAGTCAAAGTAGAAGTAAACGGGCATGCACCCAGGCCTGTGTGCCAGGGATGGGGACGGGGCTCTGGACCGGGAACCCAGCACCCGCCTCTGCGTTCTGGACCCTCCCACAGCAATCGTTAATCAAGAAGATGCTCCCAATGAGATTGCCTACAGGCCAATCTGGTGGAGGCATTTTTTTCAGTTGAAATCCCCTTTTCCAGATGACTCTCGTATCTCGTCGACAAATTTAACCGGGCATACCACCTCTTTCTCAGCGTAGAACACTAAAAAGGAGATTTTTCAGATCAAATTTTTCAGATTTTCTTGAAATGAGGAACCCCCAACTCTTCTCAATGTCTAGCACCCTTCATTTATCTTTTAGTTTTGTTTAGTTTTTACGGAACACTTCATCGGTATTTGTATCGTCGGCTCACAGAGGTCTTGCTTCTCTAAACCATTCCACTTTTCCCATGTGCGTTTGTGGAGTGAGCACTTTTTTTTATGGCTGTGATGGCTTCTAATGCTGTTTGTGGCCATGTGACCATTGGTTATCTCCCAAAACACTTCACCAAAATATTATATATTTTTATTTTTAAAAAGATTTACATTTATTATTTTTAGGTGTGTGTGCTTCATTTTATTTTTTTTAAAGACTTAATATATTTTATGTGTATTAATGTTGCCTGCAGATATATATGTGCCCAGTGTGTGTGTGTGTCTGATGCCCACGGGGGTCAGAAGAGGGTATTAGATCCCCTGGGACTGGAATTACAGGTGCTGAGAGGCAGGCCTGTTTTTTGCAGGAGGGACAAATGTTCTTTAAGCACTGAGCCATCTCTCCAACCCCAGAGAATGCTCTTAACTGCTGAGCCATCTCTTTAGCTCTTTATTCAGATAGCCTTACAGTGCAGCCCTGGCTACCCTGGAACTTGGCATGTGGGTCAGACTCACAGAGATCCGCCTGCTTGTGCCTTCGAAGTGCTGGGATTATAGGCATGTGCCACCAATCCCAGACTTTTTCTTTAAAAAAAAAAAAAAATCTTTGCTGGGGTTAAACTTTATGCATGCTAGGCACACCAAAGCTCTACCTTTGAACTGCACTCCAAACCTCTAAAGACTTTTTAACAAGAGCCATGTCCACCCAGCACCCAATAAAATCTTCAATACTTCATATGGTGGGGCCAGGAGCAGAGTCCTAGGCTCTGAAATCTGTGTGATCATTAAAAAGGTGTTTAGGAACCAAGGAACTGGCTCTCTCTGAGTAAAAGCCTGCCCCCAAGCAATGCTTATGTTTAAAGTAGTTTGGTCTTCTTGCTCAATTTACCTCCCATCTAGCTAGCCAGGGCTATGAGTGAGACTCTGTATTAGGAAAAGAAAACTATGCCTTTTGATTCAAAGCCAGGCACATTTCTTGGTCTCCAATAATTCTTCAGATCCCAGTGGAAAAAAGTAGTGAACACAGGCTGGAGAGATGGCTTAGTGGTTAAAGGCACTTGCTGTTCTTCCAGAGGATCTGGGTTTGATTCCCAGTTTCCACTTGGCTGCTCACACCATCTGTAACTTCATTCCAGAGGATCTGATACCCTCTCCCAGCTTCTATAGGCCCCTGGCACATCTATAGATATAAAATAAAAATAAAAATAAACCATTTTTCTTTTAAATATATAGTTTGTGCCCGGTGATGCTGTCTCACATCTTTAATCCCAGCACTCAGGAGGCAGAGGCAGGGGGATCTCTGTCTTGGAGGCTAGCCTGGTTTACATAGTGAGTTCCAGGACAGCCAAGGCTACACAGAGAAACCCTGTTTCAAAAATCCAAAGAAGATAATTTGTAAAATTGTGTATGTGTGCTGTGTGAGTACACTACACGTGTGGGTGCATGCGTGCATGGAGGCACAGGTTCCTCTCAGCAGCTCTTCATCTTTGGCCTTGGAGGTCATCCATTAGGATAGATAGCCAGCTTCCAGGACCATCTCCCTCCAACCCTCCTCACCCAGAGCTGGGTGTGTGGGTATGCACTGCCCCACCCGGCTTTGATGTAGGTGTTGATCTGACTCAGGTTCTTCACTGTGTGACAATCACTTTGCCATCTAAGCTGTTTCCTAAGCCCCAGTTTGAAGAACACGTAAAGTGCAGTGTTTTAGTCTATTTTCGGTTACTCCTTGCACACTGTCATAGACCTCATAACAGGAGTTTACTTTGACTCATGGCTCCTGTCCAAGGTGGAAGGGCCACACTCAGTGATGCCAAAGTCCTAAGCAGCATAGGACATCACATGGTGAGACATAGGAAGCTTGAGACTGGCCCAACTGGCTTGATAGCCAACCCATTCATAAGATAACCGAGGAGTTCATTCATTACATGGACAGATTGATTAATCTACAGTTGAGGGCAGAGCCTTAGCCAGCTCCCATCCAGCCTCTTATTATCTCCTAATGAGGATTAAATTCCAACATGAGTTTCAGAGGAACAAACCATATAAGGTCCTAGAAGACTTGGGCTAGCCCATTGTTTGCCAGAGCTAAGTCCTTGTAAGTCCTTGTTAACATGGTCATGATAATGTAAATCAATCTATTGGGTTTTTTCTTTCAAAGTGTCTGGTCCAAAGGAAACTCTGATTTCCCCAAACCAAAAATGGCAGAAATGAGCTTAACCAGGACTATAGGAGGATTCGTGGTGGTCAGATAGAAGTCAGCAATCCTCAGGAACTTGTGAAGCTAATTTCCATCAGATGTCATTTCCTGCCATCTGGCAGAAGGGACATAACCTGTGGTGTCCATCAACATATCAAAGTGAATGCTGGTATCACAAGCACCTGATGCACACCTCAAAGTCCGTGCTAGATCCTAGACCTCCTCACACACCCCAAACTACTCCCTCCAGCTCATGGGCATCCCTCCTGCAGACACTCACTCTCCTTATAACCCTGCTATTCCTGCAGCGTGCGCTCTCCCTCTCTCTCTCTCTCTCCCTCTCTCCCTCCCTCCCTCCTTCCCTCCCTCCCTCCCTTCCTCCCTCCCTCCCTTCCTCTCTCTCTCTCTCTCTCCCTCCCTCCCTCCCTCCCTCCCTCCTTCCCTCCCTCCCTCCCTCCCCTTCTCTCTCCTCCTCTCTCTCTGCTCCTGATTCTCTCACTCTGCATTCTTTCATTCTTTATTCTCTGTCCCTGATATTCCCTCTCCCACAGATGGTCCTGGCCATATCCAGTCTGCTGGTCATGCTCAGGCTCCTGAATTTCTCCTTCTCCTCTGGACTCTTCCAGATGCCTCTGGCTTTCTCTCTTTCATATCTTCCCTTAGCCATGCCATGGAGCAACTGTGTTGTCAGTTTATATACAGACTTATCCTTAGAAAGATCCAGAGGCTTGGTTGTCAGTGTAGCTTACAATCTTGAGTATTCGAACTGTGAAGCTGAGAAGAGGTTACATATGGGAGTCAGGTCAGGGTATAAACTAGACACTCCTACCGGAGTGTGTGACACAGTGTGACACTCCCCATCACACTGACAATAGATGTTTACTTCCATAACCAAATAATTAGTCTAAGCAGGGCATGATGGCTCACACCTGTGATCCAAAACCAGCAGGTGGATATTTTGAGGCCAGCTGGCTGCATGGTGAAACCCTGTCCCAAACAAACAGATGCAAAAAAACCCACTATTCTACAAGACTATAGCTTAGTGGTAGACAACTTGCTGGGCATATGATAAGGGGTTCAGTGCCTGGATCTGCTGGGGGGGGGATAAAAAGAAAAGATTATTACAAATATCATCTTCATTGGGAAGCAGAAAGGAAGAGAGTATGGACCACATGCCTGACATTTTATCCTCTACTGACATCAGCAGTACCAACGCTGATATTTCAAAACCCAGAAGCATGAACATTATTAGACTGGGATTTCTGGAAAAATGCCTAGAAGAGGCCAAAACAAGCTGTTTCATGGGATGCCTGGAGGTGGTGGGGTGGGCTAGGATGAGGAGGTAAGACACTGACATTTTCCGTCATAACCTCCACTATCGGTGCTTTGCCAGGTGATTGCAGCATTTTTATTTGGGAAAAGGAAAACCTTCCAATGGCAGGAAGTCTTGCTTGAGAGTGGGCGTCATCACTACGGCCTGGTCACACCTACTAATGGAAAAACACAAGAATTGGATCCTTGGAGACAGCACATCATCTGTGGCTCCCATAACTTTGCCTTGAAAAATTAATTTAATACACTTAACCTTTTTGTTCTTGGTTTGCCGCCAGAGCTAAAATCGACTTGCATTTTTCTAGGACACTGATGGGAAATGACTTGGGAAAAGAACTGAGAGGAAGTTTGCCAGTTTGACGCCTTGTGTTTCTTCCCTTCTAGGCCTTTCCTAGGGAATTTCATGTTGCCTTCATGCATCCTACATAGTGACTTAGGTATCACTGTCATCTTGATGGCCATTGTGTTTCCAGCTAGAGTTTGTGAAACAGATACATGTGCTCTAACCTCCCTAGAGCGGGGCTGGAGTGACCAGTGAGTGTTAAATATGGGCTACAGCCTGTGTGTGGACAGAAACCATCCTAGCTCTCTAGAAGTGAAGAGGTACCCAGGTTTGGGGACTGACTATCAGTGCTAAAGCCTAGATGGTTTGGGGTGAGTTGGTAGAGGCTCAGAGAAGCCCTACACCACCGTTCACTTTTGGCTGGAATACATAAGCTTCACTCATTCAACTCAAGGCCCCATCCTGGGTACCTTCCTCTCCTCACCCGTTTGCCTATCCATGCCCAAACAGTACCATCATCTATCCATCCCTGCTGATGGTGGGATCCCCCAGGCCTTGGGCCTTCCTTCCTGGCTTTGGTGTTAATCCACCTTCTGTTGTCAATGGCACAGTGTCGTGGAAGGAGGTTTATTCTGTTTCATGGTTATGGAGATGCAAGAATGAGGGTCCCGTCTGGTGAGGTCCTTCTTGCTGGCCATCCTACAACCCATGGAGTAATGCTGCAAGGGTCAGGGAGTGTCGATGTATGTTCATGTATGTTCATGTGGGGGGTGGGGAAATGTGACAGTTGGCCCTAACCTGATAGCCGGCTCTATCCTAGTCATTAGTGACACTTCCCCCAGTGAGCTCAGACCTGGGTAATAATCTACAGATAAACCCCCTGTTGATGGCTAAAGAATCTTAATGTGGTACCAGGCATCCTTAGGAGCCATTGACCTTTGCCCTGGAATGCCTGTGACCTCCTAGTGGCCTTCAGTTTCTGCTGTGAGGGATTTAATTGCTTGCTTTTCACTTTTGTAAATTGCTATGATGTGGGGCTGGGATGAAATAGTGTTTTTGTCCGTATATAGCGGGAAAGGGAGACAGCTGAGGGAGTCAAACAATCTTCTCAGCAGCAGTGGACTCCACAGATGACTGTAACGTACACCAACGATGTCCTCCTTAAAGCTTCCTTCAGCTCCCTTTAGCCAGGCCCGCTGTTTTACAAGGCTGCTAATCTACTAGGGTAAGAGTAAACTCAATCTAAATTTGAACGGAATATAAGACTTTGGTCTTTCCCAGTAGATTCCAACCCCACAATAGCACATGCGCATGACTGCCTTCTGGTGGCTCTCCCTTTCATTAAAAAAAAAAAAACCCACAAATATTTAGTGTCATTTTTTAATTTGTGTGTGGAGTGTGGGTGTGTATGTAAGTGTATGTATGCATGTGTGGTGTGTGTATGTGTGTGGGATGTGTGTATATGTGTGATATATGTGTATACGTGTGTGTGGTGTGTATATGTGTGCGTGGTGTGTGTGTGTGTAGTATGTGCATGTGTATGTGCATGTGTGGTGTGTGTGCGTGTGTGGTATGTGCATATGTGTATTGTATGTGTGCATGTGTGTGTGTGTGTGTCATGAGTGTGTGCAGTGGTACCCAATGAAACAAAAGAGGGCACTGGGTCATCTAGAGCAGCAGTTCTCAACCTGTAGATTGAAATGCCTTTGAGGGTCACTGGACTCTGTCACAGAGGTCACCTAAGACCACCACATATCAGATACTTACATTAAGATTCATAACAGAAAAATTACAGTTATGAAGTATCTATGACAGTAATTTTATGGTTGGTGGTCACCTCACCATGGGAACTAACTGTAAAAGTTACAGCATTAGGAAGTCTGAGAACCACTTCTCTAGAGCTAGAATTACGGGCCCGTTGTCAGCGGCCCAACATGGGTGCTAGGAACTGAACTTGGGTCCTCTGGAGGAAGAGGAAATGCCCCTGCTGAGCATCTGTCCACACCTTCCTTTAAGACTGATTTTATTATTTCTGTTGTATAGGTCTGTATACGTGTATGTACACATGTGGGGGAGGGGAGGGCTCAGATACCCCGGAGCTGGAATTCTAGACAGTTGTGAACTTGCTGATGTCAGTGCTAGAAACCGAACTCTCAAGCAGAAAGCATTTTTTGCTGATTTTTGTTTTTTGAGACAGGGTTTCTCTATGTGGCCCTGGCTGTCCTGGAGCTCAAGCTGTACACCAGGCTGGCCTTGAACTTGCAGAGATCCATCTATCTGGCTCTGCCTCCTGAGTACTGGGATTAATGGCATGTGCCACCACTGCCGGGCTACAACAAGCATTCTTGGCCACAGGGCCATCTCCTCAGCTTCTCCCTTTTCTTATAAAGGCTCCAGATTTCAGTCATGGAGGGAACTCTGATAAATTTATTTCATTCTAATTCAATCACTTCCCAAAAGTCCCACTGCTAAATGCCACAGATGGATTAATATTGATAGCAGGAATTCAGTTTTAATACATAAAGCTCTGGGAGAGACGCTGGAGAGGTGGCTCAGTCAGTATCACCTGCTACACAAGCTTAAGGACCTAAATTTAGATCCCCAACACTCATACAGAGAGCTGGGCTCCTGTAACTTCAGCCCTGGAGAGGGCAGGCAGAGTAACCCTTTACTCTACCTGCTCCAGCACAGAGCTCCAGAAAACAAGGGCTGCCCACCCCACAAAGAGGACCTCAGGTGGCCCATTGAGCTCACTGCAGCCAAGGCCTTGAGCTCCTGATTCTTCTGTTGGGTTACAGGTGAGTACCAGTGCTCCTGACCCAGAGCTTTTTTTATTTGCTGTGGGATGGTCAGATGGGGGGGAGGGGCTTAATCCCAATAGCTGCACCAGCTACATGCAGATATCCCTAATTGTTCTATAGCATAGCATCCTTTGCAGTAACTGTCCTTGTCAACCCAGGATCATGTTCCATTGCCATTGTCTTCAAGCTGCTTTCTCATTTATTAGTTTCTTTGATTTATTTTTAGAACACAGTGAAGAGAACACCCCGCCTGCCAGCGGCTTTAATGAGAAATCGTTTCTTGGCCTTTGTCGCTCACAGCACTGGTAATTTTGAGTATGAACCTGATGTCTTATAGACTGCTTCCCAGTCAGTTTTCTTGTGGTTAAACTCAGGTGATGCTGTTGAGCAGGGCCACCATGGACCACCGCTGTTTCCTCTGTGTGTCTGTCAGGAGGCTCAGTTCATCCCATAAGTTAACCAGCATCACTTGCTTAGGTGGTGTCTGCTGGGCTCCTCCACCTAAAGCCACCTTTTCATCTTTGTAACTAATCAGTAGTTTGTGAAAAAGGACATTGAGAGGCTCTGTGACTGTGTTGTTCCCAACATCGTTCACCCAGAGGTCTTAGGGTCTGACTGTGACCTAGTTGCTGGTTTCATGAGTAGCCTCTAGTTTCTCTAGATAGCTCTTGCTCCAAGGATTCATTCTGAGTGTAGTTATAATCATATCTTTTGTTTGTTTATTTGTGTTTTTGTTTTTTTGAGACGGGTTTTTCTGTGTAACAGGTCTGGCTGTCCTGGGTCTCACTCTGTAGACCAGGCTGGCGTTGAACTCACAGAGATCCCCCTGCCTCTCCTCTAGAGTGCTGGGACTAAAGGTGTGCGCCACCATGGCTCGGCTACTCACGCATATTTTAAAATGACTATGATCTATTAGTCATTATCAATGTTAATACGTAAACGTTCCAGTTTGTTCTCTGGGAAACTTTTCTGTCTGGTTCCTGTTTTCACTTCAGTTTGTTGGCTAATCAAGGTTCTATTTCAGCCTCCCGAATGCTGGGATTGCAGGCGTTCACCACAAGGAACGGCTTCTCATCAGCCCTTCCTTTTTTCTCTACCTCCCTCCGCATTCAGAACCCATCTTTCTGAGAAGCTCTGCTTCCTTTTGTCCATCTCTCTGAGAAGCTCTGCTTCCTTTTGTGGGGAAGGCTATGTAGAAAGTAAGAGCTAAGCACTAAGCTGAGTGTGCTTGGGTGTGTGCCTGCTTCTAGGCTCTCCCTGTTCTGGCACAGACTGGATGTATAAATAGTAAATGGGTGGGTCCTGCAACCTGAAGAGTTTGTCTTTGCAATGGGCTAAAAGCTTCACTACAACCTTGTGGTGATATATTGTATATTTAATAAAAATAGCTGAAATATCAAAGAGATACAATATACCACCACACAATCGCACCACACATTCTACAAGTCTGAATTGGGTTTTTTTCCACACCCAGTGACATACAGTGTGTCATGATACTGGGCAGTGGCAGCTCACCCAGCCCTCTGCTCTCCAAAAAACTGACTGCACCCAACTACCCAGTGCTGAGTAGAGCTAGGTATGAAGTAGGTTAAAGTGGATCCAGCATTCTCGCTTGGCTCTGAGATTTGTTGGGATTTAAGACCATTAGAGTCACTATAATAAATTCCTGTCACTTCTGATCCAGTCCAATCTACCAAGTGCTGTCATATATTGGCTTCCCCAAGGGGCCCTTATCACCAGAGCACCTGTGTTTCTATTATTGCCCTGGCCATGCTTGTTGCCTGGGGTCTGTCTCTACACCACACACAGCCATGTCTGGGAAGACTTTATCTCGAGGTCTTTGGCTCTCCTGTCCCACCTCAGTATCAGGCACACAGTATCACAGTATGAATCTTATACTTTTGGTGTGTGGTTTCTGGAGATGGAAATCAAAACCTAGTTCATGCTAAGCAAGTTTTCTCTCCTTCTCTCTCTCATCGTTCTATTACATATTTTCTTTTCTTTGTTGTTGTTGAGACAGGGTCTCCCTGTGTAGACCTGTCTGTCCTGAAACTCACTGTGTAGACAAGGCTGGCTTTGAACCAACAGAGATGCACCAGCCTGTCTCCCAAGTGCACCAACACAGACAGCTCCTGTTATATATTTCTTGAATAAAGTGAGTTTTCACTGGGCCTTCCAGGTTCTCTGAGACTTCCTCTGTGTCCCACAGCAGTCTGGCTCTCCCTAGCCACACCACTGTCTATAAAGTTATCATCTATTTACCTGACTTTCCACTTGGCTTCATGAGTACAGGGGCTTGATTCATTCATTTTTTAAAAATTTTATTTAGTATATGTACAGTGTTCAGTGTTCTGCCTGCATGTACTCCTGCAGGCCAGAAGGGGGCACCAGATCTCATTATGGATGGTTGTGAGCCACCATGTGGTTGCTGGGACTTGAACTCAGGACCTCTGGAAGAGTAGCCAGTGCTCTTAACCAGCACTGAATGACTCATTTTTATTTCTCAGGACCTAGCTGATGCCTCATACATCACTCAGCAGAGTATGTTGCATGGAAAAGCTACTGACCCTGCACTGAATCCATACCATAGCCAGGAAGTAGAGCCTCCAGAATTCAAACCTGGATCTGCAAAGAGACCTCCTGACTCCCAAGCATGTTCTGTTTCCCCCTTGGAGGGAGAAAAAAGGATCCAACTCTGAAGTGGTGAGCAGAGAGGGAGGGAAGGCCAGGGTTCTGTCACCTACTGCTTTGTGTGTACCACTGCAGTTCCAGGTGTGTACCACTTGCAGTTCCAGGTGTGTACCACTGCAGTTCCAGGTGTGTACCACTGCAGTTCCAGGTGTGTACCACTGCAGTTCCAGCTGTGTACCACTGCAGTTCCAGGTGTGTGCCACTGCAGTTCCAGGTGTGTGCCACTGCAGTTCCAGCTGTGTACCACTGCAGTTCCAATGTTTCTCCGGTCATCAGCTGGAGGATTAGGTGTTAAGTGAGAGGACCAGGGATGAGAATAAAGACAAAAGCTGCAGCTGGAACCAGCAGGTCGGACATAAGCTGATGACTTGTACTAAGCAAGTTTATTATAAAGCACAGCATCATATATACTATTTGCAGGGTGAGAAACAGCCAAGGTCAGCTGTTGTGGAATATTATTTTAAGATGTGTTACATTTGTTTATGCTGTGGACCATTTGTTTAATGATGTGTTGCGTTCTTTTATGTTACATTTGTTTAACTCTGTGAGGCTGTGTTACTGTGCCTGACTAAACACCTAGTGGTCTAATAAAGAGCTGAACAGCCAGTAGCAAGGCAGGAGAGAGAATGGGCAGGGCTGACAGGCAGAGAGAATGAATATGAGGAGAAATCTTGGAAAAATGATTGAGAAGCAGAACAAGAATGAGAAAAGGGTGCTAGGGGCCAGCCAGCCACACAGCCACACAGCCACACAGCCACACAGAGCCACACAGCCACACAGCCACACAGCCACCTAGCCAGCCACACAGCCACACAGAGCTACACAGCCACCCACCCACCCACCCAGCCACACAGCCACACAGCCACCCAGCCAGCCACCCAGCCAGCCACTCAGCCAGCCACACAGCCACTCACCCAGCCACACAGCCACCCACCCAGCCACACAGCAACACAGCCACCCAGCCACCTAGCCAGCCACACAGCAACACAGCCACCCAGCCAGCCACACAGCCACCCAGCCAGCCACACAGCCAGCCACACAGCCACACTGCCACATAGCCACAGAGTAAGATTTACAGAAGTAAAAGAAAGGTATAAGCCCAGAGGCAAAAGGAAGATGGGATAATTTAAGCTGGCAAGAAACAAGCCGTGCTAAGGCTGGAGCTAAAATAGAATAGGCCTCCATGTGTGATTTATTTGGGAAGTGGGTGGCAGGCCCCCCAAAAGAGCAAAATTAACCAACAACAGTCAGAGGAGAGAATACAGGGCACAGCTGCCTTAGGACTGATAACTACAGCCCAGGGGAAAGAGTTGGATCCCCGGAAACTGAAAGTGAAACCCATTTGAGGCACCAGCTCCAGCGTCAGGCAGGGCTCACCAAGTCCACCCTGGACAAGGACAAAGTACTAAAGCTCCCTCTATCATCGTGGCCTCCAAGAAAGTCTTGGGTTGCTCTGGCTTTCCACAATCAATCCTCTGCCTTTCTCCCTACCCTGCAGTCTGTAGCTGCCTTCAGGTTAAGACTGAGCCAGGCTTTCAGCTTTCAGCTCACATCTGGCTCTGCTGGCAATGTGCTGCCTGGCCCAGTGTCTAATGAGATTGGTCTGTTTGGCTTCTGGCCCTTGGCACTGAGCTGCAGCTTGACTCACTCTGCCCAGGCCCTGGTGCATCCAGCAAACTGTCTCTGAAACTCAAGAACAGCTTCCTTTAGGGGGCGTGGCTTTAATCTCCACCTTTGGGCAGAGGCAGGCAGATCTCTGTGAGTTCTAGATCCAGCCTAGTTTACAGAGCAAATTCCAGGCCAGTCAGTGTTACATAGTTAGACCCCCTCAAAGCAACAATAATAAAAAGAACAACTTCTTCAAGACCCTTTCTGGAAGTCAAATGTTAATCGTAAGTCAATAAAACCCCGAGTGAGTCAGCTGCTAAGCCTTTAGGTAGTGACAGGCTAGGAAATGGAAAATCTGGTTTGTTAGCCTTCTGTTACTGTATGAAAGGCCCGAGATAAATCAGTTTTATGAGAGAAAGGTTTGTTTTTGCTTGGGAGTTCAGAGGTCTTAATCCCTAGTCTCCTGGCTCCCGGCCAGTATGGGATAGAGCCTAATGGAGAGAGGTAACTGTCTGCTGACTAGAAAAGGGGAGAGAGACCAGGGTACCACAATCCCTTCAGGGATTTTTTACCCCACTATACCTCATCTCCTAAAGGTCTCACCACCTCTCAGTGGCACATGGGACAAATGTTTGGAAGACATTTAAGATACTAACTATAGCACCAGGAATCTGTCCTCTAAAGGCTTTAAGCCCTGGGAAGACTGACTTCATTGGGTTGTTGTAGGATAATCTCCAGAGAAGCCTACTCAGACACATGTTTAGACCAATAGGAAGTCTTCATTAGCTGGCTGGTGACTACATTGAATATTCTGGACCCCAGTGTAGCGCCTTGGTGTTTTTCAAAGTGAGTTTTTAAGCACAAAGCCACATCCTGGCTTGACACACCTCAGTTAGCAAACACAGCCAGAATCAGAATTATGGAAGCTGGAAAGCAAGGTTAGTACATTTAGAGACTTTCCCAGAACTGTGGGACTTCAACAGATTACATCCTTGCTCTTACTTGGACAGGTGGTGCTATCTACTAAGTTTTGCTGAGGTTTATGACCCCCAGAGTCAGCTGTGCTAAGGTCTAGGGGCCTGATGCATTGGTAACATGTAACAAACAGGAAAAGAGGCTAAAATGAAATCAGGTTGAGGTTTAGGAATCAGGCTGCAGCAGAAAGTGAAATGGCCACGTTAAAGCTGTATCTAAAAAAAAACCTGTAGAATTATTTGTGGTACAAAAATATCAAACAAAACTTAGTGGAAATGTGAAGTCACTGGTTTTGGAGACAGGATCTCATGTAGCCCAGGCTGGCCTCAACCTGCTCAGACTGGTAATGAACTGAAGATAATTTGAACTCCTCTCAAACTGGACTCACCTCCCAGATTCCGGGATCGAGGGCAAAGGCCACGAGAACTGAATTTTTATTTATTTGTTTGCTTATTCTTTTTGTTTTTCAAGACAGAGTTTCTCTGTGTTACAGCTCTGACTGTCCTGGAACTTACTCTGTAGACCAGGCTAGCCTCAAACTCACAGAGATCCATCTGCCTCTGCCTCCCAAGTGCTGGGGTTAAAGGCATGTGCCACCACCAGGGCGGATTTTTATTTGTATATATTTTATTTATTTATTTATTTTGTACGGGTCTCACTATGTAACCCAGACTAGAATTTGCTGTGTAGATTAAGCTGATCTCAAACTCATAGAAACCCTGCCTGTGCCCTAACCCCCAATTTCTGGGACTACAGATATGTCTTCCCCCCCTCTTGAATTATTGTTTTGGTTGTATACAGTTATTGAGAGAGTATTAATCCCACAGATCAAGAGTAAGACCATTACCACACTTTTAAGGCATATTTGAAGCAAATTGACTAGGTTCATACCCAGGTTCCTGAGATATGGCACACCTTTGCAGTGGCTTAGGAAGGAAAATCCATAATTCATGTATTTCCCATCAGGTCCAGTCAGGGGCAACATACATACTGATGTCCCTCCAGCCTACATCTAATCAGGCGCAGGTATGCAAGTGTACATCCTGACGTATTTCCTGCCTGTGAGCCTCCTGCCCACATGTGATCAAGCACATCTGCACACAGATGGGTCAAATAAACTTATTTAGGAGAGTGAAAACTTGTAGCTTGTTATCGCCCATAAACAACAGCCTCCAGAGTTTCAGGAACTATCTGTCCTTGGGCAAGCGACTTGCAGATCAGTGACAGCTTTGTTTCATGGCACAGTAATTAAAACTTAAATTGTAACTTTGGCTCTCACAAGAATTTGCTCTGAGATACATTGTTAAGTAAAAGAAGGAAAACATAGCTCACAGATCTGTCTCCCATGTGAATGCACAGCCTAGTACAAAGAGGTACAAGAACCTAGAAACTTCCATGGAGGGAAAATTTCACCACATACTCTTACATCAGCAGAGCTATTGTAAATCTATAAAACAGTTCTTTTGCAGTTTGCAATGGAGGGAATTAACAAAAGTCTTTTTTCTAGAAACACTGGAAATTGAACACAAAGTTTCATGCATGCCGGTCCAGCTCTCCACCACTGAGCTACACATCCAGACCTCATATTTTTTAAATGTGCATTTCCAGCCCCTGCCTTGAGCCTAAAGAAACCCCACCTGGCCCATGGTGCCTTTGGGCTGTTGGCCCAGCTCTCTGCGAATCTGAAGCCATCTGTTTCTTGCCTTGGAAATTCTCTCATCCTTGTGGACTCTGCTTTTATTTTTCTGGCTGTCCCAAGAGGCCTGAGATAAGACCTCTGACTTATAGCCAGGAGCCTCTGATGAGAACTGCCGAGCAATATTTAAAGGAGGAAACACAAAGAGGAGAATCCTCCTGTTGATTTTAGACTTGTTTGTTTGTTTAGTGCAACATGTATTTATCTTTTGAGTTGTTTTCTCGAAGTTTTCTGCAGTAGCCCAGGATGTCCTAGATTTTCCTGAGGAGTCTTTCCTGTAGGGAAAGAGCATTTGCTATTGAGGTGGAAGTAAGGGTGAGGCCTGTGGCTCCCTGGGAGAGTATTTGCCTAGAAGGCCTTGCCCTGTGTTCAACCCTCAGGACAGCATTAAATAAATAAACATAGGTCAATGGATAACATCAGTTTTCTGGGTGTGCTACATCCTGGCACTAGGGAAACTGATGTAGGAGAAGGGCCTGAGTGATGTAAGTTTGAGGCTAGCCTGAACTACATAGCAAGTCCTCTCCCCTCAAACAAAAAGAAAAGGGAATACATGGAAGTGATAATTTTACAGGAAAAAAGTAAGGTTTTTTTTTTTTTTTAATTTTCAAAACTAATTTCAATTTAAATCTAACTCAAACCATGGGATTCTGCTCCACATAGGTGGTTTATAATTATGCTACATGATAGTTTATAGTTTTGTAGAGTTGTACATATGCATGTATAAGATGTAAATGCTCTCCTAGAGAGATAATCATGTTACTCTGGTCTGATTGAGTCAAGGAGTTCACAATAGCTTCAGCTTTAGGGAGCGAACAGTGGTCTTCTTGGATCCCTGGATCCTCTGCAAAATCTCATCTGGCTGTCCTCAGAGCAGCCCAGGGCCTGTGTTCCTTTTACTGGATGCTGGTTTCTTGTGGTGATTTATTGTATATTTAATAAACATAGCATGGAATATCAGAGTGGCAACCCAGGCCTTTAATACTTGGGAGGCAGAGATCCTCTAGATGTGAGTTCAAGGCCAGGCAGTGTGGCACAGTCCTTTAATCCTAGCCCTAGGAAAGTTGATCCAGGAATTGAAATAGCTGGACCAGAAAGAAAGATTAGGCAGGAGAAGGCAAAACTTCTTCCCTTTGCCTGAGAGCTTGGTAGTCAGATAAGAGACAGGATCTATCTACCCCCTTCTACCTGAAAAATTGGCGGGGTGAGACATGGCTGTGGTTTACTCTCTGTCTCTCTGATATTTCAGCTTTTCCCCAAAATCTGGCTCCAGGTTTTATTATATACCAAATAGAATTCATGCAAGAGTGTCTAGGTTCCATGCATATATATGTCTTTATTCTTTTAACCTGTGTGTGTGCACACACGAGGCAACATGACTGTGGAGGCCAAATAGGATGTTAGATAACCCTGAAGCTAGAGTTACAGAATATGGTGAACCACCCATCACGAGTACTGGGTACTGGACTCAGTCCTTCAGATAAGTACACTTATTTGCAGAGCCATCTTTCCAGCCCCCTAGGTCTCAGGGTTTGAACTGTGTTTTAGTTCATATCTCCGGATTCCATGCTTTCATCCATATAAAACTCTGCTGCGTAGGGTTTTGTCTTATAGAGCAGGGGATCAATTTCAGGGCCTTATACATTATCGGTGAGCGCTCCCTTACTGAGCCCCAGCCTTTCCTGACTTCTCTGATTCTCCTAAGAAGCCTGGGAAGTGATGTTGTGATGGATGTTATCTTTGGGTTACCTGGACAAAATAAGTCAGAGAAACCAGAAGAAGACCCAGTCACACAGCTGTTAGCTAAGAGGATAATGGCAGATGTAGCCTGATGGTTGCTGCTCACTGGACTTCTTCTCATCCCAGCTACCATGAGTGGCATAGTACACACACATGGTATTTGTTATTATTATTACTTTATTATTATTATGGTTTTTCAAGACAGGATTTCTCTGTATGACAGCTCTGACTGTCCTGGATCTTGCTTTGCAGACCAGGCTAGCCTCAAACTCAGAATCCACCAGAGTCTCTCTCTCCAGCAGTGTCCTGGGGTTAAAGGCCTGTGCTACCACACCCAGCATTTTATCATTATTTTGGTGGAAGTTACAGAGATAGGCCTCAGTAAGGGAGCTTTGATTTGCATTCACCGAGAACAGACATGGGCCTCGCCAAAGGAAAAAGTCATACAAAAACACTTTAAAAATCCCATAGGTTACTAGAACATTCTAACTAAAAAGAAAAGAGAAAGAGAGAGAAAGAAAGCCGGTGAGGTGGTTTAGAGTGTAAAGCTGTTTGCCAAACTAACAGTGTGAGTTATTCTCCAGAACCATGGTAGAGAGAACCAGCTGGGCACATTGTCCTCAGATCTCCAGGCACCCGTCACAGACACACAATGAGAAAAAGAATGTAATAAAAAAGTGAATAATTTTTTAAAGAAAAGTGGGCCATCAAGATGGTTCAGTGGGGTAAGGGTGCTTGCCACTCAGGCAGATCTCTGAGTTTGAAGGCAATCTGGTCTACAGAGGGAGCTCCAGGACAGCAGGGCTACACGGAGAAAATTTGTCTCAAAAAAAAAAAAAAAAAAAAAAAAAAAAAAAAAAAAAAAAAAAACCAACCAAACAAACAAAACCCCAAAAGATGCTCTCCACCAGCCTGACCATAAGTTCTATCCCCAGGACCCACATCGTGGACAAACAAGTAAAAGGACTTCTCTATAACCTCAGCACTCTGGAGACTGATGCAGGAGAATTGCCAAGGGTTTGAGGCTAGCCTGGACCACAAAGTAAGCTCCAGACCATCCCAGACTCCATAGGGAGACCTTGCATTCAAATACAAAAACAGCTGGCGGTGTAGCTGTAGGTACCTTTTGTGTTTAGATTTATTGGTTTTATCTAAATGTGTGTTTTGCATGCATATATGTATGTGTACCATGTGGGTACTTGGCATCTTCAGAGGTCAGAGTAGGGTATCAGCTTCTCTTGAGTTACAGATCGATATGTGTCTCCATTTGGGTGCTGAACTTGGGTCCTCTACAAGAGCAACAGTGCTCTTAACCACTGAGTCATTTCCCCAGCCCAATTTTAAATTAAAAAAAAAAAAGAGTTGGGACATGGTTGCACACACCTTTGAGCTCAGCAAGGAGGATGCTGAGGCAGGGGGAGATAATTGTGATTTCATGGCCAGCCTGGTCTACAGAGTAAGTTCCAGGACAGCCAGAGCTACATGAGGAAACCCTGTCTTGAAAAACAAAAATAATACAAATAAAGAATAGAGAGACTGGAGAGATGTTCAGTTAAGCTGAAGCCCTGGGTTCAAATTCTCAGCACCCACATGGTGGCTCAAAACTGTAACTCCAGTCCCAGAGGATCCAGTGCCCTACCTGACCTCCAAGAGCATGGCATGCAAGTAAGTGGTACACAGGCTTACATAAAAGGGGTTTGTGGATGCATTAAAGCAAATCTTTCTAGGTTTTTGTTGTCTACAGATCCAGTTAATGCACTTAACCTCTGCGCCATCTCCCCAGCCCCCCAAGTTATTTATTAAAATAATATATATATATGTATATATTTAATACATATGACAAACTGGATGTAGTAGTACATGCCTTTAATTCTAGCACTTAGGAGGCTGAGGCAGGTGGATTTCAATAAATCTGAAGTCAGCAAGGGCTGACACATTGAGACCCTGTCTCAAAAACAACAACAAAAACATGCAAATCAAAAAATGTCACCGGACTAAGCAAAAGCTAATATGGGCTCACTGACAACTGAAGCAGCAGGCACAGGCCCTGGCCACAGCCCTGGAGTTTCAAACCTGGTGTATGTGACTGGAATCTGCATTTCATGTGACGATTGTGCAACTTTCCATCAACAGCCCCACATACCCTCAGCCCCTACCCCTGCTCAGTGTTCCGCTCCAGCCCTGCTGGTAGGAGACCTAGGCAGAGCTGGGTCTGAGGTTGATAACTGGCCACCAGATGAACAGGACCTGAGGCTTCCACCGCTACTCAGAGCCGGAACAGGGCAGACTCAAGTTTTTAAGTGGAAGGAACAGAAACCAACCCAGCAGGAAATGAGATGATGGACCGCCATGCAGAGCTCCTAAAGTTGCTGGCAAAGCTGTCGAACCAGACAAGAAAAACAAGCTGAGTAGAAGGAAACCTCACTGTGGAAAAATGCCAAAGCCGTCCGTCCGCAGAGCTGGCCTGGTGAGAACTCCTGGCTGCCTGAATTGAGCCCATAAGGACACGTCTCCTGGCCAGGACCCCGCGCAACGGGCCAGCAGACACTGGAGGTCGCTACTGTCTTGTGATGGGTTTTCCTTTTGTTTTTTTTTGTTTGTTTGTTTGTTTTTTTTGGCATCATTAGTCCAACTAAAATCTGAATTGGTAGTGGTTCTCCTGCCTCAAACAGTGCCTACAAGGAATTCTGGGAAAGTGAAACTGACTTCCCTCAACATACCTAGTAATGCAGGGAGCCCAGGGGGCCAGTCTTTTGTTCTGTTCTTGAAGGAGTGAATTCAGTCAAGAGACAAAGTGACTGAGTAGGTACAGGCCCTTGCTGTCAGGCCTTGTGATCTGAGCCCTGACTGACTTCCACAAGTTCCCCTCTGTCCTCCACAAGAATAAAGAAATGGAATTTTAAAAGGAAAGATACACAGTCTAAGTAGTTTAGCCAACAAAGGCATGCACACAAGGCTAAGCAAAGCAAACACTCAAAGGAGAATGGTGGCCACCCTATCCAGGCAACAGCAGCCTAGTGGCTTCTGTGCTCTGCATTGCAATATTCGTGGCACAGGGTGATCCTTTTTCTGTCCCAAATGATATTGGATCAGATCTCTCTTTTAGGGTATCTCTTCCCATGAGCCCCACAGAAAGGAACCAGTGTCAAACTATGATATAAATGACATTCCTATCACATTAAGCCACTAAGGACTTAACAGACCTTTGTCACCCTGTGATGTGTGGACTGATGGGGGAGGGTGACTTCCGGACATCTAATCACAAAGAGGCTTTCTGACCCGAAGGAGGCCACTCCCAAGATGCAACAGCAGCTTTCCTTGGTCATTGTATCTCTTAACTCTTTGACCAGGATGGTCTGGGGTGGCTGCCCTTGTCCTGGAACAGAATGGGAGGTCTTTTAGAGGCTGTTCTTACGTACAATTCAGTCTCTTTTCTTTTTACTATTGTTTATTTCTGTGGGTTTGTTTGAGACACAGTTTCTCTGTGTATCTCTGGCTGTCCTGAAGCTCTCTGTAGACCAGTGTGGCCTTGAACTGGGAGATAAGCCTGCTCAGGGCTGGAACCAAAGGTGTGCACTGCGCACCCCCCCCTTCAGTCTGACTTGGGGGCACTGGAAGAATCTGAGAAGGGACAGGGCCCTGAGAATGTTTTTCCTGTAGCAGGCCAGAGCTCAGGAGCCCGTGAAACTGTCTGTGCTTTCCCCAAGACTTGGCCCCTGTCCTGTCAGCTTCTCTAGCTGAGAACCAGCAGCAAAGCCATTCATTTCCTCCCTTGTCACCACCGATGTTGCTGGCCTCACCGTGGGAGTGCTAACCTGCCTTTTAATCCTAACATTTGTGCTTACCTTAATAGGATGGGAGCCAGCTCAGAAATAAAATCCTGGGAAGATAATAACGTCCAATCCTCACCTTGAGGCAGTGTTGTGCATTCTACACTGCACCCTTCCCATCCCATTTTCATTTAAAAAAAAAATTGCTTTCTAAAAATATATATATTTATTTTAATTTTCATCTGTGTGTTTGCCTGTACTGCATGTATGTCTGTGCACCAGATGTGTGCCTGGTGCCCATGGAAGCCAGAAGACGACCTTAGATCTCCTGTTACTTCAGTGACAGACAGTTGTGAGAGGCCATGTGTGGGTGAAGGCTGCCCCCCTCCCTCAGAAAGTCCTGCAAGTATTAGCCCCTCCCCGGACCACACTTATAGGCTACCTAAGACCCGGTGGCCATATTTGCCATGTGATTGCTCTTCTGCCCTTCCGGGCATCACCCAGCAGTTGCTTTGCTCTGTTCATTAAACCTGGATTTATCAATTCGGTTTGATTGGCTTATTACATTGGCAGCAGTGGAGGATACTCAATAACCAGGTTTTCAAAACTTATCAGATATGACACAAAACACAGCTGCCAAATAGGAAATAAACAAACGTCCTTTGTGAGGTTGAGGTTTGATTGGTCCTCACAGTGATTTCCAGGACAACCATGGCTGTACAGAGAAACCCTATGATATTGTGCCCAGAGTCTAGACCCCCCAAAAGACCACCAAGAGACTAGTCTGATGCAATAGCAGAGTCTCTTTATTGACAAGCTAGCTCGAGTTAGATGCAGCAGGAGTGACCTTGACTGAGCAGCATGAGCCAAGGATTTTTATTGGGGGAAGGGCCCTAGAGGCTTCAGAGTTTCAAGGTTACAATCCTGGGATCTAAACTCTGGCCTGGTGAGGTGTATGAATTCATTGGCTGCTTTGAATTCTAGGGATGTTTCACATTTAGCAGTGATTGTTAAGATTTACCTAGATCAGCAGGTACACCTGGAGACTATCAACCCTTTCCCAGGAAGGGAATGTTTGGAATGTCAGGTATTTCCTCTTAGGCACTGGCTCCTCCCTGGATGGTGTCTGCTCTTGGAACCTTCCTGTGCTGCCAGCAAGAGCCTCCTGTCTGGCTTTGATTAAGCCTGTCATGGTAGTTGTGTGGTCAAGCTGCTCTGGGCCCCACACGTGAAAAACAAAACAAAACTTGTCTGTGCACTAAGTATATAGTCCATGGATCAGTTGAAAGTTCACAGAATAGTGTTTATCCCACCGGGTGAGAATCAGACCCCTACCACAATTTTTGAGCCAACTTTGAAGCAAGCTTTATTAAATATTAGCCAGGACAATGGATATTGGCCATGTCCATACCTGGGACTCCCAGAGAATGGCAGTGAAATATGTTAGTTATAAGCTATAAAGAGAGTACCAGCAAGGCTAGCTAGATACTTCCTGCCTATATATAGCCCACCCACTATGTGTGATCAAGCACATCCTGTTCAGTTGGGGCAACCAGGCTTGTTTACAGAAGTGAAGACATAATGGCTTGTTACCTTACATGAAAAGCAGCCTCCAGCATTCCAGAAAGTTATCTGTCCTTAGGCAAGTGGGGCTTAAGGGTTAGAGGCATCTTTGTTTTATGGATCTCTTAAACATAGTAATTGAAACTTAAAATGCAACCTAGCTCTCACAATAGGAGGAAATGTTAGCCAATATTTTGAGAAGTAATGTCCAAAGTCAAATACAATATGCTGGGCATAGTGGCTGGCAAACACCTTTATTCCTAAAATGCAGAGGCAGGCAAATCTCTGTGAGTCTGAGGCCAGCCTGTAGTCAGAAGTTTCTCTGTCTTGCCTGGCCAGTCCCACAGCCATTTAGTCCCAAGTAATCACACAAAAGCTTATATTAATTATAAACTGTTTGGCTTATGGCTCAGGCTTATTATTTGCTAACTCTTAAGCTAACCCATGATCCTTATCCATGCTTAGCCACGTGGTGGCTCAGCACCTTTTCTCAGCGAAGCATTCTTATCTTCCTCTGAGTCTGGCAGGCAACCCTGCTCTTCCTTTTCCCAGAATTCTCCCTGTCTGGTTGCTGCCCCACCTATACTTCCTGTCTGCCTAGCTTTTGTCCAATCAGTGTTTTACTAAACCATATTTACAGTGACAAATATTTACAGTGTCAAAGACATAGTCCCACAGTACCAGCCTGGTTTAAACATCAAGTTTCAGGAAAGCTAGGGATACAAAAAGAGATCCCATCTCAAAAATTAATAACTACTCACAAAGAAAAAATTAGTTTTTTTCCAGTGGAGTCTCACTGGGGATACAAACCGCACTTAAGGCAGGTCCCATGGCCAACACAAAATGAACTCAATGGTATTTTGGAGATGTTTTGTCTCATATTGTTTTGTTTGGGCATTTTTCCCCTGGCTGGTCTTTTTGCTTGTATATTATGGTTTCTGGCTTTGTGCTTTTATGGGTTTACACATGTGTCTTTGCCTGTGTATGCTTCTGTTTTGTTTTATCCTCTGTTTGCTCTGTTTTATACTGGTTGGTTTGTTTTCTAAAAGAGAGTGTAGTGGGATTATGTTGTTCCATTGTAAATAATTGTCCCACCTACTGGTTTAATAAAAATGCTGACCGGCAGAAGGCAGACAGGAAGTATGGGCGGGGCTAACAGACTAAGAAAACTCTGGGAAGAGGAAGAATAGGGTAGAGATGCCACAGAGACACCAGAGAAGCAGATGCAGAGGACAACTATGCTGCTCTGAGAAAAGATACTGAGCCGCGTGGCTGAACAGAATAAGAATCATGAGTTAGTTTAAGAGCAAGAACTAGCTAGCAATATGCCAGAGTCATAGGCTGATCAGCATAAAATTAGTATGAGTCTGTGTGTTTCTGTGGGACTGCGGGTCAGCGGGTCAGAACCTCAGGGCTAGGCAGGAAAGGCTGGGCCAGAAACCCAATGAAGGAGGAAAAGGTCTGGGGGGGGAGACTAGGCAGGGGACCATGGTCAGGATATATTGTATAAAAAATTATTTTCAATATAGATTTTTGTCGTTGTTGTTTTGGTTTTTTAAGACAGGGTTTCTCCGTGTTGCTCTGGCTATTCTGGAACTTGCTCTGTAGACCAGGCTAGCCTCAAACCCACAGAGATCTATTTCTGCCCTTGGAGTGCTGGGATTAAAGACATGCACCACCACCACCCAGTTTATTTTTAATTAAAACATATAAATAAAATTATTTTAAAAACCAAATTTGCTCACATCTAATTAATTCAGGCTACTCTTGTAAAAAGTAAAGATTAAAAGACACAGGGTATAAAATTGAAGCAGACAGGACTTACCATAAGGAAACTGTGGATCTCTCTCTCCCCTTGTCTTCACCCCACCCCCATTCTCCAGATTGCCTTGAAAGTCACAAGTCACAATTGGAGTCTATCATATGGCCAGGAGAGCCGTTAAACTGACTTCAAGCCCGAGAGGGAAGTGGTCCCTGCATTATTATTATTGTTCCATATTTTCAGACAGGGCATGCTAAGGAACCCCGATTTCTCTGTTCACTGTGTACAGGCTGACCTGGTTTTGTTAGGATCCTCCTGCCTTTGGGGTGCTGGGATTACCGGTGTGAATCTCCACTCCTGGTGAGACTTGTGTTTTAGAAAGAAGCCAGGTGTCAGTGCATATCTCAGGTGAGACGCAGCTGGCGTATTAGGAATTCAGGGTGCCTCTCAGCTACACAGTGACTTGGAGGACAGCCTGGACTATATGAGCTCAAAAATGAAAAATAAAAGAAAGTTCACTCCAAACAAATTGTGAGAAGCAGACTAATTTGGAGTTATTTGTAGAAGGAAAAAAAAAAGTTTTCTTCAGAAACTTCTGTGACCCAAAAAGATCTGGGGAGGGGCTGGAGAGGTGGCTCAGCAGTTAAAAGCACTGGCTGCTCTTCCAGAGAACCTGGGTTCAATTCCCAGCATCCACATGGTGTCACACAACTGGATTCCAGCTTAAGGGGATCCAATGACCTCTTTCTGGTTTTCCTGGGCACCAGGCACGCAAATAGTTCATGGACATACAAAACACCCATACATAAAAATAAACATTTCATGACCTGTATGTCAGCCTTGTGCATTGGCCATGGTAATCTCCCCTGTTTAATTTAATATATTTGCAATCAAAGCAAGCACTTTTGTTGTTTTGAGACAGACTGTCACTTTGCAGCCCAGAATATTCTAGAACTCATTGTACAACCCGGGCTGTCCTTAAATTCATGGCAGGCCCTCCTGCTTCAGCCTCACTAGTGTTAGGATTACAAGCGTGAGTCACCATGGCCTGCAATGACTTCTCATATCATGTCCTTTATGTGGGAGACACAGGAACACCAGTATCTTGCATAGTGTAAGAGGTTAAATCCAGGCGGCAGGGTGTCTGTTTCACAATATGGGACTGTAGCAAGAGCATCTTGATTGAGCTCTAGGCCAGCCTGGGAGACACAGGGTGTTTCGGGGCAGCCGGGCACTACATAGTGAGACCTTCCCTGACAAGAAGTAAAAAGCAAGTAAGCCAAGAAAAAGCAAAGAAAACTGAGTTCAATGGTCTACCATTTAGGAAGAGTGGTGACCCTGAATAGTGAAGAGAGATGAAGCTTCCTGAGCGCAGGAAAGATGTGTACCTTTGGTTGGTCAGTTGATATTTCACATGGGAGTGACCCAAGGAAGTCTGAGTGCTGGTGAGGGGGAGGGGTGTAAAGCAGAAGTCAATAGTGATCCATCCTGGACCCTGACCTGGAGTCAACAGGAAGGATGTGGCCACAGTCGGGACTTTGATGGCAGGTGTGAGAAGAGCCAGCTGCCAACACTGATCTGAGGTCTGGAGGGAGAGCCTCACTGAGAGTCCAGGGTCATGTGGACGCAGCTCTGAGAAGACAGGAAATGCTCAAGAGGATAGTACCCCCTGTAAGAAGCCACACTGGCCGCTTGGCTTCCTGCCACTACCCTAGCATTTCTCCTGTGAGCCTGTTCTCAGCAGAGCAGCCCGATGATGTCATTCCCTCATTTCCAGTGAAGCCAGGCCTAGGCAACGCCCCTGCTACAGTCAGCTAGCACCGTGGTCCCCTGGACTCCATCCATGTGCTCACCCTGCTTCCTCACTGCCAGCATCCTGGTTTTAATGCTGGCTGTTCCTTCTGTTAGCCAGGCATTATTATTTGGCTCAGGGAATCTTTCTCTTACTGGGAGAAGGGATGTTCTGTGAATCATAAAGATTTCAACAGTTTCTCACACTTCCCACTAGATCTCGGTAGTACATACATACCCTCCTTGCCTAATTGTTCCCAACCAAAACCATCTCCAGATGTTGGAAACTGTCCCTTTGGTTAGAGCATGGAATCACCACTGACTAAAACATCATGATCCCAAAGCATCTCTCTGATGTGTCCTCTTGCCTGCCAAATCTCCAGACAGATTTTTGGCCTGTCAGGCCCCCATGGCAGCTTTATTCAGCCCTGCATCTGGCCCCCCCTTGGGCTTCTCTTCTGTAGCAACTGTTGCTATCTGAACTGCTACAGGACTTACTCATTTATTATCATGTGTCCTTTCCTGCTTATTTTAAAAAACAAAGGTACTTTAAAATGTTTCTTTAGATTTATTTTATGTACATATGTCTGCACCACTTCTGTGTGTGCCTTGTGTTTATGGGAGACAGAAGAGGGCATTGGATACCCTGGAACTAGAGTTACGGACAGCTGTGAGCCAACATGTGGATGCTGGAAACTGAACCAGGGGTTCTCTGCAAGAACCACAGGTGTTCTTACCTGCTGAGCCCATCTTTACAACCCCATAGATTATTTTATACTATGAGTATTTGGTCTGTATCTATGCACCATGTGTGTGCAGTGTTGGCAGAACAGGGCATAATATCCTCTGGAACAGGAGTTACAAACAGCTGTGAGCTGCCATGTGCCAACCTGATTCTGAGTCCTCCAGAAGAGCAGCCAGTACTCTTAACTACTGAGCATCGCTTCAGCCCTCATTTCCCTCCAAAATCTGAAAGCCTACTGGCTTTACTTACTGATGTAGCCCAGGGTCAGGAACTGTATCTTTTATAGTAACATAAAAATCAATAGTTCAACTGGGTTGGGGTGGTGTGTGCCTTTAATCTCAGCCCTCAGGTGGCAGAGACAGGCAGATCTCTGAGTTCAAAACCAGCCTGGTGTACAGAGCAAGTTCCAGGATAGCTAGGGTTACACAGAGAAACCATGTCTTGAAAAACCAAAACCAAAACAAAAAAAACCTTCCAAACCCAATACTTCATAACAATTTAATGAATTGAACTATCTAAGGTAGGGCCTGGGTGAGCTTACCACATGTTCTCTCTCTCTCTCCCTCCCCCTCTCTCTCTCCCTCCCTCCTCCCTCTTTCTTTTGTATGAGGCTTTTTCTTTTGGGCTCCCAGCTAGCTCCAAAATCATGACACAGAAACTCATCATTAGCTCTTAATGCTTGGCCTAGCTTTAGCATATTTCTAGCTTTTTAAACTTAAATTAACCTGCTTCTCTCTATCTGCCTTTTGCCTCAGAGCTTATTACCTCTCTTGCATTCTTTTGTATTTCCTACTTTCTTGCTTCCATGTTGGGCTGGCAGCTGCCTGGCTGTGTGTCTCCAGGTGTCTCCCTCTCTTTTTACCTTCTCTCTCTCACGCCTAGACTCCTCCCCCTCCGTTGCCCTCCCCCTCATTCCCTCTGCCCACCACTCTGCCTATTCCTTTCCTGCCTAGCTACCCACTGTTCAGCTTTTTATTAGACCAATCAGGTAGGCAACGTGAAACAAATGCCATACGTCTTTACATAACTAAGCACACATCCTTACCTCACTAAGCAAATGCAGCATAAACAAAGCTGGCCCACCTTTACACAGTTAAAGTAACATCCTGCTGCATAAACAGTTGTAACACATCTTTGTCCAGCTAAAAAAATACTCCATGACACTTCTTTCTGTTTTTCTTGTTACTGGTTTTTTGTTTTTAGATAGGATCTCACTATGAGCCCTGGCTATTCTGAAACTAGCCCTGTAGACCAGGCTGACTCCCAACTCACAGAGATCTGTCTCTGCCTCCAAGCGTGCTGAAATTAAAGATTAAAGGCACGTGCAACCACAGAGGACCAGCACGAACTTCTCAGTGGTAGTCTTCAGGAATCATAGCGGCTTGTGTTTTGAAGTAACTTTAACACCTGAGTGTGGTGGTTCAGACCTGCAGTCCAAGGAATAGCAAGGCTCGGGGCAGGGGGATTGGGAGCTTGAATTCAGCCTGGGCTGGATAATGAAAACGAAACAAACAAGTGATTTTAATACATGTGAATTGGCAAGGCCCTTAAGGACCAGAAAGGTTTCTATTTCCCCATCAGCTGGTAAAGAGACAGATACAGTACAGATGGTTTTAGGATCAGGGTTGGGGGTTCTTACATGTTCATCTCCATTCCCAGTCAGGATTACCGACATTTAAAGATGTGGGGAAAAAAACCAAGATAATGCCTTCTGGTTGTGACAGACAGGAAGACAATCATGAGGATGAGAGAAATTTCTAGATGCTGTAAATGCTCTAGGTTTTTTTTTTTTTTTTTTGTGGGGTGGCATTGAGTGCCAACATTTTTATTTTTTGAGATAGGGTCTTACTATGTAGATCAGGTTGGCCTCAAATTCACAGAGCTCTCCCTGCCTCTGCCTTCTGAATACTGGAATTGAAGATGTGACACCGCTTTTTTTTTTAAAGGGGGGAGGCTGGAGAGATGGCTCAGCAGCTAAGAGCACCGGCTGCTCTTTCAGAGGATCAGGGTTTGAGTCCCCGAAGCCGCATGGTGAGTCAAAGAACACAGAATGAGAGGCAGTCATAAACCAGCAGTGTGTTTGAGAGGCTATGATATCATAATTGCCTCACCTGTGGGTCAGAGGTCGGCATATCTGCCTTGATTTTCCAGGTAGTAAGAAGCCCGAGTGGGTGTAACATGACTGCTCAGGTACCCTTGATTAACTGCAAACCTCTGCTCAGGAAATACACCTCTTCACCTTGGTACTGGGATCACAGAAGAAGAACCCTCCAGTAAAGACACCTCCTTGCCTTCCTGGGAAGTGAGTCATAAGGTTTCTCAGAAACACCCTCTGGACGTGCACTGCATGGAAGCATGTGGGTTAGTAAGTGAGCCCTGGGCTCTGTCTTCAGAGAGCAAGACTACCTGAGACTTTGGGAGGCCCTGCCGGAAGTCTGGCTGCCCAGCCTCTTCTTTTTTCTGCAGTTTGAAGCCTGATGGTGAGGCGCCTTAGGGCTACCAGGAAGTCCTTCCATTTAGCAAAACACAGACTTTTCTTCCTATGGATTTGAGGAAGTTGGGCTCAAAAACTCTGAATAAAGCTAAAGGTTCATGAGTATCCAAGCCTGGGCAGAAAAACTGCACTAAGCCTTCCCTGGGGCTCACAAGGTAGGGAAGCTGAGTTCCCCAGTGGCCTGAGATTGAAGTGTTTCACAGGATGTAACACTTTGGGTATGAATGCTCTAAAGGTCCCAGACATACCGAGACAAGTTGCCTGATCAGTGTTTCAAATGGCAATGAAGAACTCACACACCCTGGGGGGTTCACATGTATGTGAACTTTTTGTGACAGGACAGGTCAAGGGACATGATGAGAACCTTGCCAGAGGTGACCCAGACTGTCATCTGCTTCTCATGCTGCAAATGGTGTCTGCACGGTTTGTAAATTCTCAAATTTTTCAGAACTTCCAAGCATCAGAGGCACATAAAATTTATGTGGCCTGAAGAACCAGAGAGATGGCCCAGCCGTTAAGAGCACTTACAGCTTTTGTGGAGGACCGGACTTGGATTCCAGCACCAGCAAGGACCCATTAGCATCTGTTAACATAATACATAAGGATAGGACGCCCTCTCCTGACCTCTACTGGCCCTGCATGTATGTGGTGCACATACATAAAAGCAGGCAAAACACTCATACATGTAAAATAAAAATTAAGAAATCTAAAACAAAAGGCTTCTGAGACTTCTTTGCATCTTGTGTCTGTCTGAAGTTCAAAGTGAGAGGCACTAAACATCAGAATCAGGTTTCTGTCCTTGGATCCCAGGATAGTCTCATTCCTGACCTCGAAACATACCCAATGATTCATCACTAAGGATTTTTGGTAATTACTGGATTTTATGTTTAATTCAATGGCACAAGGTTAATATCAACAGTTTCAGCACGCTGTCTTCACAGAGGTGTTTCCAGAGAGGGTTAACTGAGGAGGGATGTGGAATGTGGAATCTAGCCTGGGTTTACATATCAAGTTCTAGAACAGCCAGAACTACATAATAAACCCTAACTAAAAAAAAGAGAGAGGGGAAGGAGGGAAGGAAGGAAAGAAAGAAACAGGGGTTGGAAAGATGGTTCAATGGTTAAGATCACTCACTGACTGCCCTTCCAGAGGACCTGTGTTCAATTCCCACCAACCACATGGCACCTCACAGCTATCTGCAACTTCAGTTCCAGAGGATCCAACCCACACAGACATACGGGCAAGTCAAACACCAATCCATATAAAACAAAAATAAATCATTTTTTAAAAAAAGAAAAAAGAAGGAGCAGAAGGAAAGGAAGACAGGTGAGCACCAACAAGTCTTTAGAACTCTGTCTCCTGTTAGGCAGTGGTGGTCTACACCTTTAATCCCAGCACTTGAGAGGCAGAAGCACTTGTATCTCTGTAAATTCCTGGCCAGCCTGGTCAGGGGAGCTAGTTCTAGAACAGACAAGGCTACACTTAAGTATCTGAACACTTGGGTGTGGTCCCAGCCAGCTGGAATAAAGACTTTCATTTGGCTATACATTACTTTTGAGTGGTCATCACTAGTGAGCAGCCCCATCACATAGACACAAGCATAGAGCATATGTGTATGTGTGTGCAAATATTCATACACATGAAATAAATACATTTTAAAAGTTAAAAAAAATAGATAAAATAGCCCAGTAGTGGTAGATGCCTTTAATCCCAGCACTTGGGGGTGGGGTGGGGGGGTGTCAGAGGTAGGCGGATCTCTGTGAGTTTGAGGCTCGCCTGGTCTACAGAGCAAGTCCAAGACAGGCTCCAAAGCTACAAAGAGAAACCTTGTCTTGGGGGTAGGGTGGGGAGGGAGGGGGAGATAAAAGGCACCTTGCCAGATAAGGCAGCTGGAGACTTAATCCTAGCACCTGGAAGGCAGACAGGAGGATCTCTGAGTTCAAGGCCAGCCTGGTCCTCAGAGTGAGTGACAGGACAGCCAGGTCTACAGAGAAACTCTTGTCTCAACAAGAAACAAACAAAATAAAACGAAAGAGATTTCTGCTGTGGGATATTGCTCTTTTACATTAATAGAGAGTTTTCACGGGCTGGAGAGATGGCTCAGCAGTCAAGAGCACTGGCTGTCCTCCAGAGGCCCTGAGTTCAATTCCCAGCAACCACCATAACCACCTGTAATTTAGATCTGGCGCCCTCTTCACAGAGTACTGAATACATAATAAATAAATAAATCCTTTAAAAAATCTTTTCACTTGTATTAGTTTAATAAAATGTGATTGAACAGTAGAGGCAGGAAGTAGAGGTAACCAGACTAGGAGAATTTGGGGAAGTGGAAAGGCAGAGCAGCAGATGAAGTGCCAGCCAGATAGAGAGAAAGCAGAATGCTGAACTGAGAAAAGGTACCGAGCCACATGACTAAACATGGAGAAGAGTCCTGGGTTAAGAGCTAGTCAATAATATGCCTGAATGGCTGGCCAAGCATTTACTATAAAATTAGGCCTCTTAGTTAATTATTTGGGAAGCGGCTGCTGGGTATTTGAGAGTTTCTGGCGGTGTTGTCTCCCGAATAAGTGCCATTCTGGGCCTTATGGCCCATCCTCTTCCCCTAAGGACTAAAACCTTATGTTTACAGGGGGAAAAAGGAACTACAAATCTCCTTATCGCTGCCACCTGCTGAGTGCTAGTCTCTTGGGATCCTCCAAGACCTTGGGCGTGCCCGGATGAGGGGGCAGGGTGTGAGAGAGTTAAGGTAGTAGAGAGCTGGGACACAGAGAGAGAAGCTAGGGACAAGCATGGAATAGAGTCAGTGTGTGTGAGCAGGAGCAGAAGGAATCCAGCATGGCGGGAAGCTATAGGGGAAAAAGCTAGGCGAGATGCAGTGACAAGACAGAAGCATGGCTAAGGGACAGACAGGTCTAAGATATAAGATGTACTGAATAAAGCTCAGCTCTCTCTCATTGTGAGCCCGAATGATGGAACCTAAATGACTCCTGAGTGCCGATTGTTTAACCTCGACGCCCCTCGCCTGGACAAGACTCTGTCCCAAAGAAACCGGACGTGGTAGGCGGGACCCGGGAACTTCTGACTACAGTTTTCTTCAGGGATTGGAGAGATGGCTTGGCAGTTAAGAGCACTGACCGCTCTTTCAGAGGCACATGTTTCAACTGACAGCACCTACAACATGGCAGCACACAGCTGCCTTGGGTAACAGGGGATCTGACACCCACATGTACGTATATTTGGGCAAAACACAGACGCATATAAAATAAATTAAAGAAATTACCTTTTAAAAAAAGAGAGAAAGTTTTCTTCAAAGAGGTCATGGATTACGTGATGAATTTAGCTGTAAATCAAGGCGTTGCCTGGTCTGGAGGCCACGTGAACCCCAGCACAACAGCCTCACTGGGAACTGGACTGAGCAGCTGTTTATGTTTTCATGGGGTTGTTTCACAGATTGAATACAACTTCTGCTACAATCTGTTGATCAAATATTGTGTCATTGCAATTCAAGAATGGAGATAAATCAAAACTCTGAGTAGGAAAATCCTGGGAACACTGTAACAGCAATAAGAGCATTTCCTGTCTTCCCTCCCTCCTTCTCTCCCTCCCTCCCTTCCTTCCTCTCTTTCTTTCTTCATTTCTGTAGCCCTGACTGCCCTAAGACTCAATCTATAGACCAGGCTGGCCTCAAACTCACAGAGACCCACCTGCCTCTGCCTCCCAAGTGCTGGGATTAAAGGCGTGTACCCCCACGAGTGATATATATTTAATAAAATTAATCTAGAATATCAGAAAGGCAACCACAGAGCCAAACCATGAAGGACAGGGAGGGGCGACCCACACCTTTAATCCTAGCTTTAGGAATGTGGAAAGAGAAGTTGAGAGAGCTGGGCAGAGGAAGGGAAGAGGGGTGTTTCAGCTTCCCCAGACACTTCCTTGGTGGGCTGAGATGAGAGGTTGGAATCAGAGGATTTGCTGAGACAGGCCTGCTTTCAGTGGGTGAGAAGCGGCTGTGGTTTGCTTCTCCATCTCTCTGATATTCCAGCTTTTCCCCCGATATCTAGCTCCAGGTTTTTTATTATAATACCAAATAGAATTCATTCATTACCACAACTGGACTAAAGTTTTAACAAAAGCTAAAATAAGCCTTTAGGTGGAGGAGGTTCAGCAGGAACAAGCAGTTTAACGGTTAGGGTTATCCTGACCTTTGGTTCCTCAGAGTTGAGTAATCTTCCATAGGATTCTCCATCAAGGCGATGTGATTCTAGTTAAACCTGGAACAACCTCAGCGAGAGTAAAGATGGAGGAACTGCTGCCCTGTCTTGACCTGTCACATCTTGTATTAGAATTGGGTGTTAGATCCCCTGGAATTATTGATGCTTGTGAGCCACCGTGTGGATGCTGGGAAAGCGCGATATTTGTACACAGTGTAAAAATATTTCTGTGGCTGGTGTGATAATGAGCTGAATGGACAATAGCTAGATGGGGAGAATGGGTGGGATTGGGGGGGAGGGAGAGGAGGCGTATCAAGGTATGCAGAGAGGGAGTCGGACATACAGAATGAAAGGTAAAAAGCCACTTGGTAAGTGAAGATTAATAGAAGCGGGTTAATTTACGTTATAAACGCTAGTGGGACTGGCCTGATTAAGCTAAGGCTGAGTTTTCATAATCAATAGTAAGTCTCCAGGTCCTTATTTGTGAGCTGATGGCCCGAATAAAAATCCAACTATAGTGATGTGGTGTTTTGCTTTTATTTCTGTTTTTTTGTTTTTTGAGACAGGAGACAAGGTTTCTCTGTGTAAGCCCAGCTAACCCAGAATTAGCTCTGTAGACCCGGCTGGCCTTCAACTCCCAAGAAATTCACCTGCCTCTACTTCCTGAGTGCTAGGATTAAAGGCTGCGCCACCATACCCGAGCTTCCTATCTTCTCTCCTAATGTGAGAGAATAATTTGGGGGAAAGAAAAGGCTTCTGTTTGCAGAACCCTTGAAAGAGAAGCTTTCTTTGGGTACAAACCATCTCAACTTTCAGATATTTTCCTTTGCCCTTCATTAGAACCATCTTAGAATTCGGTTTTAAAAACATCACTCAGGCTTGGAGGTGGTATCTCATGCCTTTAATCTCAGCGCTCAGGAGGCAGAGGCAGGGGAATCTCTGCTCTGAGTTCAAGGCCAACCTGGTCTATACAGGGAGTCCCAAGACAGCCTGGGCTATGCAGAGAAACCCTGTCTTAAAAAGTGACTCAGGACTTGGGAACTAGCGGTAGAAGGCTAATTCAATGCAGCCTTGGCAAGCTTAAGGCCTGCCTGTTGGGGGTGGGGAGGACAAACTCATGAATGAGAGACACTCAAGCATGTAGTTTGGGGCTTCCTACAACCTCAGAATAAAGTTCCAAAGGAAGTAAACCCCCACCTGAAACTCAGACTCACTTTAGGAGCCTGCCCACTCCTATGACCCAGGTACTTAGGAGGGCTATCTAATATGAATCCTCCAAAAGAACATGGAAAGTCCTTGTCTTAAAGCACCAGAAAAATCCCAAAGCAACAAAAACCCATTTCCGAGAAGGAGGTAGGGGAATAAAAAGTCCATCTTGACTCTGGAGAAAAATTAAGGTTTTCTGAGGGAAGCCAGGCTGCAAGCCAGTGCCTAGCAGATTGTACTCACGTTTAATCAATCTGCCTTTAGCCCAAGCGAACCTCATCATTCAAAGGGCTTGGGGGTTTGCCGGGTGGCAGTTAGCTGCTAGCTTCCAAGCTCTCTGGGAGTTTGTGCTCAGGTGGAAGGATCAAAGACCTTCCACAGAGGGCTCAAAGGGAAAAAATAAAAGCTACCGGCTGGCAAGGCCATGAAAGGTGCAAGGCAGGAGGCTGCGGAGCTTCCAAGGCACTGGGGTTGCTTCGATACTCAGGACCCTGCTAGTTCCCCTCAGGGGTGGGGGCAAGAAGGTACAGAGAGAACAGTGCAGTCTCATCTCAGGGAAAGAGTTGAAACTAGCCAGTCCAATTTTATTAAGAAGGGGAAAGCCTTAAATACCCCTTTTCCCAGACTCTCCTCCCAGCCCGGGTAAGGAAATTTGATTTGCTGGCATCTGTGGCTGTGATGATGGTGGTCTAAATCACCTTGTATTAGGATTCTGCCCTTGTCAAGGCCCCAGGCAGACCCAGGTTGGCTTATTAGGCACCAGTTATCACCAGTTTGTATTGGCTGAGGCCGGGAGAGCTTCCAGGTCCTTAGAAGTCTCTAGGGCCTGTACATTTCACACTGAGGCTATGTTGAACCAAGCACAGAAGGGGCCTCTAGTAAAGACAATTGTTTTTATTTAATTTGTGAGTGCCAGGCTTGATGATGCAGGTAGGTAATCCCAGTCACTAGGGAAGCTGAGGTCAGAAGGTCAGAAATTGGAAGCCCTTAGTGGGATCCTTTTTCAAAATAAAAATTCTAAAAAATAAAAATGAAAACTATTTTTCACTCTATGTTTTTTTTAAGGTTTATTTACTTATCATACATACAGTGCTCTGTCTGCATAGATTCCTGCACCAGATCAATTACAGATGGTTGTAAGCCACCATGTGGGTGCTGGGACTTGAACTCAGGACCTCTGGAAGAGCTGCTGGTGCTCGTAACCTCTGAACCATCTCTCCAGCCCTGGTTTCAGTTTTTAAGTTAGGCTGGAGAGAGAGCTCAGCAGTTCAGAGCACTTATTGCTCTTGCAGAGGACACAGGTTCAATTCCCAGCACCCTCACAGTGACTTACAACCATAGCTCCAGTCCCAGGGAACTCGAAACTTTCTCATGGTCTCCAAGAACTGTACACATGTGGTGCATATGCTTAGGTGCAGGCCAAGCACTCACACATGAAACAAATCAATCTGAAACCTTTTAAACATTACTGTTAGTATTTTGAGACAGGCTCTCATGTATCCCAGGCTGGCCTTGCTTTGCATTTGCTAAGTATAAGAGGCTAATCTTGAATCCCCGATGCTCCTGCCTCTGTCTCCCAAGTCCTGAGTTATGGGTAAGCAACACCATGCCCACCTTGATATATCTAAGATGAGTAGACTTTTTTCTGTTCACTAATATATATTCTTATCCTTCAACATGATTGGACTTTGACACTGTTGCTGAGGCTTCAGGATGCTGAAGAGAAGAGAGGGTGTCATGTTTCAGCAGAGGCTGGATACAGTGGGATCAGCTCCATCAGCTTCTCCTTCACTGTCTAGCCAAGGAGGTCCCAGGCAAGCCCCCTCCCCCCAGCCTAGGCCAAGTAAAGTCAGCCACACAGCACAGCGATCTGTTTCGGATTGCCCCTTCCCTCAATATTGCCTAAACCCAGAGGTCTGCAAAGCCAGGGAGAGGCATGAAGCAAAATAGAGACGTGTGTGTGTGTGTGTGTGTGTGTGTGTGTGTGTGTGTGTGTGTGTGTGTACTGAAACTAACTCAGTAGATAGGCTAAACATGTGAAGCTGTGACTTAGCGCACGGTGGTGGCACATGCCTATAATCCCAGCACTCTGGAGACAGAAGCCAGAAGATCTCTGTGAGTTCGGGGCTAGCCTGGTCTATGTAGTGAGTTCCAGGACATCCAGGCCACACTCACAGATTCTGTCTCAAGAACAAA
Source organism: Phyllotis vaccarum (assembly GCA_033318265.1). Classification (NCBI taxonomy): domain Eukaryota; kingdom Metazoa; phylum Chordata; class Mammalia; order Rodentia; family Cricetidae; genus Phyllotis; species Phyllotis vaccarum. Next base: position 12,200,685 of record JARWLC010000003.1, on the reverse strand, counting down.
CAAAAGAAGAAAACAGTGACCCCCAAAGACAGATGTGACACTGTCCAGAGTGCACAAAGGGAGACAAAGGACAGGAAATAAAAGGCCATTCAGAGGCATGGACATCCTACAGCCCATCACTGAAGGTGAGCAAACCGGCCTGGCTCAGCAGTGTGGTACTTGTCTCTGTAACAGGCTCTGGGCTCTGTGTGCCCCCGACAGAGGTAGAAAGAGAGAACTGGCCTTAAAATCAGCCCCAATCAGTGCAGCATGGTGGACACTCTTTTAATCCCAGCACTCAGAAAACAGAAGCAGGAAGATCTGTGAGTTCAAGGCCAGTTTGGTGTTCACAAGGAATTCCAGGCCAGCCAGGGTTCAGAGTGAGTCCCTCCTTTAAAACAATAACAACAGTAACAATAAACAAACAGAAAAAAAAAAAAGACACCAGTGAGTGAGATTATAGAGCAATTTATATCCCTCAAACATTGCACATCGGACCTTAGCAATCAGGTATGATGGCCCGATGAGGCAGCTGGATAACAGAAATCCAGGACAGACCAAGAGAGTGTGGAAGACCCTCTCACCCCATTGTGATTTAGGCGTGCACGCCATTTGAAAAATAATACCAAATGAAAAAAAGTTTTCACTAAAATAATGGTCAAGTCATTAGGCAGATAAGAACCTAAATGTGGGTGGGGAGGGGCTGGAGAGAAAGGCTCACTCATTAAGAGCATGGGTGCTCTTTCAGAGGACCCAGATTCAGTTCCCAGCATTTACACTGTTATCACAGCCTTTGGAACTCCGGTCCAAGGGTATACAACACCCTCTTCTGGTCACTGCAGGCACTGCATAAATATACACAGGCATACATGCAGATAAAACACCCAAGCACATAAAACAATAAAAAAGAGACTTATAGCAGCCCGTAATCCTAGTTATTCTGGAGGTCTAGGCAAACAAACCCCAGGTTCAAGGCATGGTCTACAAAGTGAGATTTTTGGATAACTTTGTGAATTTTTGCTGGAAAATGAAGTGAAATCTCATTACCACTTCAACAAAAGTGGGGTGTGCTTGCACACTGCCTATAAAGCCAGCTCCTGGAAGGTAAAACGAGAGTCAAGGCTAGCCTTGAGACCAGCCTCAAACACAGAACACAAGAGACAGAAAGGAGGGTAGAGCTAGCCTACTTTCTAAAATTTATTTGTAACTCTAAACTCAATATTTTAGGCTCTGAGGAGGTGGCTGTGGTAAAAGGAACCCAGATTTGATCCTCAGCATCCATACAGCAGTTCACGACTATCTGTCACTGTTGTTCCAGGGATTTATCCAAAAACCTCTTCTGGCCTCTCTAGGTACCAGGCTCACATGTGATGCACACACACACACAAAGACAGGTCTGTATTTGAGGGAGGGTGATTTTTTTGTGTTTGTTTTTTGAGACAGAGTTTCCCTGTGTATCTCTGGTGTCCTGGAACTCACCCTGTAGACCGGGCTGGCTTCTTAACTCAGAGATTTGCCTGCCTTTGCCTTCAGAGTGCTGGGATTAAAGTCTTGGGCCACCATTGCCTGACTCTAAGTAAGTGTCTTTCTATTTGGAGACATTTAGAGGTTGAGAGAGAGTCCCTGATAGGCAGACAGATTAGCTAGGGGACAAAGGTGGCTGGAGTCTTCCTTATCCTCTTTATTTGGGACAAAAGCTTGACAACTTCAAACAAAGGCCTTATGGCCATTTTCTCCTGCCAATAAGGCCCCTGTTGATAGACTGGCTCAACTAGTTCCAGCCAGATCAGCATGTGTTGACATAACAGCTGTAAGCCTATCATCTTGTCTTCCATCAAACCGATCAATCCTACATTAGGGGAGCTCTACACATCAGTCATTAACTCCGGAGTTACTGAGAATGCATCTCTCTCTCAAGGAAACAAAAGCACTTCTCGCCAGAGTCCAGATTACGGGATGTCTGTTGCATGAGTCTGAATCTGTGCCTGCCTGGAGGTTGTCTTGTGAAATATGTCTGTCCCTGTGTGGGCGTGTGTCCTGTGTGTGACTGTGTTTGCCACAGGGTGTCTCTCACTCTATTGCAGGGCACTGAAAGCATCACATCAGGAAGAAATGGGACACTTGATCAACATCTTTGAGTTTTACAAGAGATTAACTCAGTGACTCCAAGTGACCTCAACTAACCCAGACAACATCATTAGTATTATTTTTATAACATCTTTATTTATTGACCAATATTTATAAATGATTGTTTTCAACCCCTGTATTTGCTTCATTCACGTAATAATACACATGCATCCATGCACCATTCTGGGTCAGGGGTGTGGGAGAGTACATAACTTGAAATTACAGCTATGCATTAGCTTAGGTTGTAAATGTTCCAAGGCATATGAGGTTGTTTCTTACATTGTTCTTTGAGAGGAAGGTTAAACAAACAGATGAATACAATATCCGGAGGATAGCCATCCTAAGTCTCAAATGAATTCAAGGGTGTTATTATCTCTGGCTGGGAGGCCCAGCCAAAGTTCTTAGGATGGAAGAGATATTTTAAAATATTGCATCACCACAGAGGAAAACCCTTTGGAGACTTTAAACTCCAGCCCTCAAGGGGGCGCTGCTTTGCTTTTCTCTGCTTTATAGAGCGTCTTTCTGGTGCTTACAATCTGCCTGTCTCCCCACCCCTAATGAAAGCCTTTCTTCATGCTGATTCTGTCTGCTCCTGTCTGTTTGAGACTTCCCCACTGCTACTGAGCAAAAATGAACCCAGATCAACACTCCTAGACAGGCAAGGAAAAAAACTTTACATATAATTTATACATATTATATATGTTGTATCTGATCTAATTTATATATTTGATATGATATATAAATTCATATTAAATGATATTTAATTTTATATAATATATATAAAAACATACTTAAATATTTTTTGTGTTTTGTGCATCTGTGGTGTTAGGGTTTGATCCAAGGGCCTTGCATATACCAGACAAATACTTCTATCACTGAGCTACATCTCTAGATCTTTCTAATAATTTTTGGTTTTCTTTCTTTAAGATTTATTTATTCTTTATACAGTGCTCTGTCTGTATGCCTGCAGGCCAGAAGAAGGGACTAGATTTCATTCTAGATGGTTGTGAGTGTGGTTGCTGGGACTTGAACTCAGGTCCCCCGATAGGAACAGCCTCTTAGCCTCTGAGCCAATCTCTCAGATGGCACCCTCCTTTTTTTGGCAGGGATTTCTCTGTGTAGCTCTGGCTGTCCTGGCACTCCCCCTGTAGACCAGGCAAGTCTTGAACTCACAGAGTCCACCTTCCTCTACCTCCCAAGTGCTGAGATTAAAGTCATGTGCCACCACTACCTGACTAACCTTTCTAAAATGTTTCTATTTAGAAAATACTTTTTAACTATTGAAAATGTCATATAATGTATTTTGATCATATTGGGCCTCCAACTCCCCCCTTCCCATGATCCTCTTCATCCTTACTTACCTACTCATACAACTTTGGGTTTTCTGTCCTCCTGCCCCCACAAAGAGTTCAGTTTGTAATACTCACCTATGCTTGGAAGTAGAGCCTTCCTTGGAGTAGCTTTTCTGCCTTGGGTAGACCATGATCCTCCAGTACAGAAAGCTGACTGTCTCTCCCAGGAGTTATCAAACACCAGTGGCTCCACCACCTGGCACACTGTCTTATTGAAGCCATCCTCCAGCACTTCTGGCCCTGAGCCTTGTGAGGAAAGGTGTGCTATGTATGTCCCATTTCAGACTGATCACCCACAGGCTCTTATTCTTTGTACATTGAACGGTTGAAAGTCTCTGTGTTAATCGCTTTCTGCTACAAGAAGAAACTTCTCTGATGAGAGCTAGAGATGGACTATTCTATGGATATCAAAATGCCATTAGGCGTCATTTTAATAATGTGATCCTTCCAGACAGCAGTGGACTATGCCCTTAATTCCAGCACTCAGGAGGCAGAGGCAGGGGATCTCTGTGAGTTTGAGGCCAGCCTGGTCTACAGAGTGCATTCTAGGACAGCCAGGGCTGTTACACAGAGAAAACCTATCTCAAAAAATCCAACCCAACCCAACCCAACCCAAACCAAACCAAAGAAAAAAGAAAGAAAGAAAGAAAGAAAGAAAGAAGGAAGGAAGGAAGGAAGGAAGGAAGGAAGGAAGGAAGGAAGGAAGGAAGGAAGGAAGGAACAGGCTGAGAAATCAGGGGAGCAGCACCCCAGCTGGCCTCTGCATCAGCTCCTGCCTCCAGGTTCCTGCCCTGTGTGCATTCCCGCCCTCAATGCTTTTGATAGCGAACTTTTATACGGGACTGCGAGTGAAATAAACCCTTTCCTCCCAAGTTGCTTTTGGTATGGTGTTTTATCACAACAATAGTGACTCTAAACAAGACACCCTCCATTTGAGACAGGGTCTTTCTGAGTCACCCAGGCTAGCTCTGAACTCACTCTGTAGTCAAGGCAGGCAGGCCTTGAATTTATAGACCTGAGACTTTAAATACCCTCCATATAGTGCTAAGGTGCCATGTGGTGTTCTAAGAGCTAGCAGACTAGCACAATCACTGTTAACCATGCTTCATACCGACACGAGTTAATTAGACTGCAGTTGTCCAGGGCTAATGAATTAGCAACACATTAAATAAAGTTAAAACAAGTGTTTTGATAAAAACTTTGAAACCCAAGGATGACAGGAACTTGTGGGTTTTTTAAAAAAAAAAAAAAAAAAACTATGATAAAGTACTTGCTATCAGAGTGTATCAATTGTATTAAACCGGACTATTGGAAACCAAAAAAAGCTAACTATGTGTACCAATGAAAATTCTAGAACTGGAAAAATTAATATCTTACAAGGAAATTTTACTATTCTTAGGCTTGGATAGTAAAGACAGAAAAATCAGCTAGGAGAAGATATGGATTATTTAAAGAAGTAAGAAGGGGGGTTTGTTGAGACAGCATCTCATCATGTAGCTCTGGCTCCCTCCAATTTGCTGTGTAGCCAAGACTAGCTTTGAACTCCTGGCCTTTACTTCCCAAGTGTTGGGATTACTGGTGTACCAAATCAGATATGAAACGTTAGACATGGTGCACATGACTGTAATTATTGGTCTTGTACAGTGATGTATATTTAATAAAAGTATCTGGAATATCGGAGGACAGAATCACTGACAGCCAGGCAGCAAAGGTCACAGGGACCCGTGACCCACGCCTTTAATCCCAGCACTAGGGAGAGAAAATGGGCCTTAGAAGCAATGTTTCCAGTCCTGTGTTTGGGTCACTATAAATAAAAATCAATTCTGAATCTGGACAAAACCTCAAATAAGAAAAAAGAGACAAGCTAAGCATAGTGGTGCACACCTTTAATCCTAGCACCCAGGAGTCCAAGGTAGTTGGATCTCTGTGAGTTCGAGGTCATCCTGGTCTATACAGTGAACTCCAGGACCCCCAAGGCTACACAGAGAAACCCTGTCTCAAAAAAAAAAAAATCTTCAAAATGTAATAAAAATCTTACAGAGGAAAACAGTAGCGCTTTGTGCTTCCCTTGCTGTGTCCATCATCCTTCCTGAAGGCCTGAGCAGTCTTCTCATATGGTTGCCTTCAGCATAAGAGACTCACTTTTCCACAGTCCTTGCTGGACAGTGTGCTGGGGGTAAACACTTCCTTTCCGTGGGGAGTTTTCTATTCTGTCTTCAAAGGGATTTTCTTTGCACCCCAGCTTCTGCTGCAATACGTTTATTTTTCTGGTTACATTTCCTACTAAAATTTGGCCCTCATCATTCCTGACAAGGTGCTCTAGGGCCTTTGATTAATTTCTTTGTGGTGCTTCTCGCTGGTGCTCTCAAGATTCAGGGTCCTCCAGAGAAGCAGAGGCAGTCAGAGGCAGCAAGCACATAAGCAGCAGCACACAAGATTATGAAGGCCAAGGATGCCATGATATGTGAAGTGTAACCCAGAAATCCAGGGAGCTGGTGGCATCATTCAGTCTGGTGAGAACCTGAGCAAGAAACCGATCACAAAACCAGTATCAAAACACCAGAATCTGAACATCCAGAACAGTCAACTCCTAAAGCTAAATTCCGACTCACTAAGAAGGAACAGGCTCTTCCCCCTGCTCCCAGGATCTGGTGATGCCTTAGTGTTGGCAAAGGAATCTCTTCCAGGGGTCTTCTGATCCTAATGCTGATCTATGCCCTCATAGACATGCTAAAAATCACATTTTGCTAGCTGTTTGGACATCCTTAATATAGTCAGAATAACACGTAAAATTAACCACCACAGCATTCCTAGGCATTATTTTCTTACTTTGTAGGTGCTCTACAGGTTTTTCTGTTTTGTTTTGTAAATGTATATCTTTTTGGAAAAACAAATTATTTAAATGTTTTGGGGTTTGTTTTGGTTTTTTGAGATGGGATCTTACCAAGTAGCCCTAACTGGCCTAAAATTTACTTTGATTCTCCCCCCTGCCTCTGCCTCCAAAGTACTGGGATTACGGGTGTATATTACCACATGGGATCCTGCCTTGCTCTTCTGAGAGTCCAATAACACGACTTTACCTTTTCTCTTCTTTTTGTTTGTGTTTGGGGGGGTGGAATGTGGTTTGTTTGTTTGGTCCTGGGAAGCAGTTAAGACAGGGTCCTGTTATGTAACCTAGGCTTGCCTTGAACTCATGGTCTTACTTCAGCCTTCCAAGACTGTGGAGATGTACATTTAATAAAAATAGTATGGAATATCAGAGGACAAAGCCATCTCTCCAGCCTGTTTTTGTTTTGTTGAGACAGGGTTTTCTGTGTAGCCCTAGCTGTCCTGGAACTTGCTCTGTAGACCAGGCTGGCCTCGAACTCACAGAGATCCACCTGCCTCTGCCTCCAACTGCTGGGGCTAAAAAGGTGTGGGTGGAACACCACACCCAACAGTTATGTTTTAAAGATTTATGATTTTTATATGTATAAGTATATTAATCTGCAAGTATGTATGTGTACTGAGTGTGTGTCTGGTGCCTTCAGAAGCCAGGAGAGGGTGCCAAATCTCCTGAAATGTAGTTAAGAACAACCAGAAGCCACGGTGGGGTTGCTAGGAACCAAACCTGGGTCTTCTCTGCAGGAATAGACAGTGCTCTCAACCACTGGGCAATTTCTGCAGCCCTTTAATTGCAATGAAAACACTTATTATTTTTAATTGTGTATGTGTGTAGCTGAGTATGGGCATGTGCAGGTGAAGACAGGTGGTATCAGAGGCATCATATATCCTGGATCTAGAGTTAAGGGCGACTATGAGCCTTCTGAGACAGATGGTGATCTCAGGTCCTCTGCAGGAGCAGCACATGTGCTCTTAAGCACTGAACCATTTCTTCAGCCTTTTATTACTCAAAAAAGTGTATGTGTGCATATGTTTGCGTGTATGTTGTGTATGTGTGTATATGTGTGTGTATGTTTATGTATGTGTGTGTGTGTTGTGTATACATGTGGAAATCAGAGACATCTTGTGACAGTTGGTTACCTTCTTGCACTGTGTGGGTTCCCGGAAACTGAAGGCAGGGCATCAGGCTTGCAAGCACCTTCACCTTCACTAGTTCCGAGGCCAGTTTTCCATTTAATGTCTTTCAATATTCAATTTAAGTATTTGGAGCTAAATAACATACCCAACTTAATGAAACTGTTAAACGTTTTAAAAAGGTAGGAAATCAAGAAGCAATACTTCTAATCAAAGTTAATTAAACAAATCAATTAAAATTCAACCATGTAATAACAGCCAGCAATCTACTTATTTCATTCATTCATTTATTCACTCTATGGGCAATTTACTGCAAAACTCCAATAGCCCTTTACCTTTTCTTTTCAACACCTTACTCTGCAGCTTCCTTTGTGGTCAGAGTCAGCACTGGCCCTGGCCATCTGAGACTGTTAGAGGTGTCGGTGTCCTCTTCTCAGACTTCCTCCTTTTTGTAGACGTTCAGATGGGCATCATCGAAGGTTCCGTTTGCTGGGTGGCCAGTTTATGTTTTTCAGCAGAACTATCTCCCTTCCTTGAAGCAGAAGTCTTCCTTGGGGGAAACATGATCTTGAACTCCTTCAAGCACTGTGCATCAGCCTGCAGAGGTCCAGTGGATTGGTTTTGTCTCCTTGGGTCCACAGAGATGCATTAATGTAAGCCATTTTCTCATGGATACCAGCCACACCGAATTCTTCCAGGCTGAAGCCCCTGCCAGCTCACTCCAGGGCACCTCTATGGACCTGGTGAGATCCCAGTGGGGTGAAGAGCAGTGCTGGACCTTGGATCTTCAGACCTTATGTGTGTGTGTGTGTGTGTGTGTGTGTGTGTGTGTGTGTGTGTGTGTGTGTGTGTACTGTTGAGTCATTGGAGACCAGGTGGGTTGGATTCCTGGGAGCTGGAGTTATGGGTAGTTGTGAGCCATTGCCTAATGTGTGCTGAAAACTGAGCTTGGGTCCTCTGCAAATGCAGTGAGCACCCTTAAAAGGATTCATGTCTCTAAATCTCACAGCCCTGACTGTCCTGTAACTCATTATTGTAGACCAGGCTGTCTTCAACTCTACCTGCCTTTCTCTGCCTCTGGAGTGCTCTCATTAATTTGTGCTCTACCCCACTTGGCAGAAATCTTTTTTTTTTCTAAAAAATTAAGTTATAAGGTTAGGTGTGGTGGCACATGTCTATAATCCCAGCACTCTGGAGTAAAGGCAGACAGATCTCTCTGGTAGATTAAAAATATCAAGATAGGGGTACGGGAGTTGAAGAGATGGCTCAGTTGTTAAAAACACTTCTTTTTTCATAGGACCTGGGTTTGGTTCCCAACACCCACATGGTGCCTCATAACCATCCTTATGATCCCCAACCATAACTATCCAGGGGATCTGACATCCTCCTCTGCTCCTTGGGCATCAGGTACACACATGGTGCATACACATATATACAAAACCACGCATACACGTAAAAATAAACCTTAACCAAAAAAAAATATTTTAAGGATAGGTGTTATGGGACACGCCTTTCATCCCAGCACTCCTGTAGCCAGAAGTTTCTGTCCCACCTGACCGGTCCACAGCCATTTAGTCCCAAATAATCACATGAAGGCTTCTATTAATTACACACTGTTTGGCTAATGGCGCAGGCATATCATTGACTAGCCCTTTCACTTAGATTAACTCATAATCCTTATTCATGTTTAGCTTGGTAACTTCGCTCAGTGCAGCATTCTTATGCCACTTCCTCTGTCTCACTGGTGTTGGCTCCTCCTCTTCCCAGCATTCTCTTTGTCTGATTGTCACACCTATACTTCCTGTCTGCCTAGCTTCTGGCCAATCAGTGTTTTATTAAACCAATATCTACAGTGACAAATATTCACAGTGCACAAGAGCACAATCCCACAGCATTTCCCCTTTTTCTTTTTAAACAAGAACCTCAAATCTAATCTCCTTTGAATAGCCTTTTTTCCTCACCATTATCTATAACTTGTAAACAACACTGTAAACAAAGACAAACATCCATAATCTATATTTTTGGGAATGTGGGCCTAGTTCTCTTTACTACTTCCTGTTGATTGAGAACACTGGTAATCTTATGGAGATCCTGAGAAAATTCAGGATTATGGTCAAGTCCTGACTGGAGTATTCTGTGAAGCTGGGTTATCTCAGCCAGTCTCCTTGAAGCTGTTCTAGATGCAGAGCTCAGAGGAAACTTCAGCAGAGGTGCTCTGAAATGTTGGATCATCTGGGTCATCTGTTCCCATCTTCAATTTTGAAGTCAAGGCATTTATAAAATATATAGGTTGGATTAATCCAATAATATTTATAATCAAATGTCTTTCAGCAGCTCTTGCTACTTCCTTTGCAATAAAAAAATCTAAAAAAAAACAACCTAATAACATCAAGTATCCAGACTCCCAGTGTATATAGTTCATCTTTATGTGGCTTATCATTTTTACTCTATTCTTTTTTTTTAAGGGCTTTCTCTACGTTTTTCGTTTCTCTCCCAAGCCTATGTATATTTTCAAAAACACTTGTAAACTTTTTTTTTTAATCTGTCTTTACTGTTTTTTTTTTGTTTGTTTGTTTTGTTTTGTTTTTTTGTTTTTGTTTTTGTTTTTCTGGCCACACTTTTAATCTGTCAAGGCGCAGCTATGATTAAAGGCTTGGCTATGGAGGCTGGCTCTACCCAGAGCCTTGGTCTGTGAGAGTTTAGCTTCTAGGCAGAGGTACTGGCAGGAAACATTTACCACTCCAACTCTGTCACCAAGTAGAGCACAGGCACCCACTGTTCACAAACACCAGTTAAGTGTTTGGGAGCAGGGCCTCTTTCGAGGTTTTTGTTAATACTGAGTCAGAAAGTCTCTCTTTAAGGAGCCACACCTCTGTTTGTTGCTAGCAAACAAAGCCCACCCAAGAAAATGCTACCAAGAAGTATGCTTGACTCTGTTCTTTTTGTCTGTATAAATAGAAACCTTGTGCTTGTACTGTGAGGCTTCTGTGAGACTGGGGAAATCTGCCATGTTGCAGCTCAAGCCTGAAGGCCACCTTGTCTCTGTACCAAGGCTCACTTAAGGCACAACTAGCAAGCTCTTTTTTAGCTCTGTGTCTGTATTCTAGAACCCTTTTTCAGGCTTTATGTGGATGTACGTGCCCCACATTGGAATACCATTAGTAGCTAGAAGTTTCTCTGTTTCACCTGGCCAGTCCCACAGCCACTTAATCCCAAATAATCACATAACCCAGGCTGATTATTGATTAGCTTTTAAAAAAAATTTATGTACATTAGTGTTTTGCCTGCATGTATGAGAATGTGAGATCCCCTGAAACTGGAGTTACAGACAGTTGTGAGCTGCCGTGTGTGCTGGGAATTGAACCTGGGTCCTGTGGAAGAGCAGTGCTCTTAGCCTCTGAGCCATCCCTCCAGCCCTCGACTAGCCTTTTCACTTAGATTAAGGCATAATTTTACCCACATGGCTTGGTACCTGTGCTCAGGGTAGCACTCCCATCCATCTGCGTCTCTGGTGTCTGTTCTGCTTTCTCTTCCCAGAATTCTCCTTGTCTGGTTGTCTTGCCTATACTGTCTGCCTAGCTTCTGGCTAATCAGTAACTTATTAAATCAATATTTACAGTGACAAATACTCCTGAGACAGAGGCAAGAGAATCTGAGTTGAAGGCTAGCCTGGTCTGCATAGATAATCCAGGACAGCCACGAATGGTTAGTCTCAAAACAAAACAATTAAAAAAAAAAAAAAACAAAAAACCAAACAATGGGGCTGAAGCGGTGGCTCAGGTTGACAGTACTGGTTGCTCTTCTGAGAACCTCACTTCAGTCCCCAGCACCCATGTGGCAACTCACAGACGTCTGTAACTCCAGTTCCAGAGGATCTAACGAACTCCCTGGCCTTGTAAGGAACTGCAAACATGCGGCACATAGACATAATATGTAGGCAAAACTCATATACATAAAAAATATTGTTTTGGAGACAGGGTTTTGTTGTTTTTAATAAGCTGTTCCATCTACCAATCTCGGAGTCAGATGTTGGTATAAAATCCTGCTAGATCTGAGAAGCTGAGAAGCAACCGGCTGACCTTTTTCAGCCAGAGACCAAGCAAGAGAATGGCTCTCCACCAGTCCTAAACCAAAATAAACTAACAAAACCAAACCACAGTCTCTAAGTCTCTCCTTACCCCTTCCTGTGCATCTATGTGTATTTCTGAACCCTCTATGGCTAATTCCTGTAAACTAGTCACTGGCTCCTCCCCCAATCTAAGGTAAATTTTATTAACACAGTATCAGAGTTTCAGTGCAAAGATCTTGCAACAGGGTTTTTCTGTGTAGCCCTTGGGTGTCTGTAGATCAGGCTGGCCTCAAACTCAAGAGATCTGCCTGCCTCTGCCTCCTGGTGTGCTACGATTAAAGGTGTGGGCCACCACCACCAGCAGGACATTAGAAAATCTTCCCACCTTGAGCCCCAAAGAAGCAGTACACACATGGACTTTTGGTCAAAATTAGTAAACTTTATTTAAATTTCAAAAAAATAACAGACAAAAGGCAGGTTAAGCTTTGTTCTTCCAGATAATTTGCATGACCCAAAGCAGGAACTAGCCTTCCAAAGTTAAAATGCCCTCAATCCCAATCAAGTCACAGGCAAGCAAAGACCTTCACTGTGGAGTCAGGCATGGAAGAGGCTGGGTAACAAAACCCTGTAGCTGTCAGTGAGTCCCAAGACAACATGAATGCAGGACAAGACAAAAAGCCCCATCAAAGAACGGGATCCAGAACTTCCAGGATTCTGTCACAGGGGTTATATGTACAAGAGACCCAGGCTAAGGTCACAACATAAGGGAAGTGACCGCATGGGTCACGGAGGTTGTCTGAATCTAACCTGCTGCTGCTGTACCCTGCTCACCCTCAATTATCTTCATCACTGTCGTCAGGGCTGATGGCTGGGCTGGTGAGGCTGTAGGTGGGGCTAGTGGGTGAGTAGCCAGGGGAAGTGGGGGAGTAAGTGGAACCTTTGGGAGAGGTGGGTGAGTAGGTGGGACTGGTGGGTGAGTACTTGGGAGAGGTGGGTGAGTAGGTGGGACTGGTGGGTGAGTACTTGGGAGAGGTTGGAGTATAGACTGGAGAGGTTGGTGAGTATGTAGGAGAGGTTGGCGAGTATTTGGGAGTAGTGGGTGAGTAAGTAGGGCTGGTAGGTGAATATTTGGGAGAAGTAGGTGAATATTTAGGGCTTGTAGGTGAGTATTTGGGAGAGGTTGGGGTATACTCCGGTGAGCTGGGACTGTAGGAAGGACTAGTTGGAGTATACTTGGGTGAAGTAGGGCTGTAGCTTGGTGAGCTGGGGCTGTAGCTAGGAGAGCTTGGTGTGTAGGTTGGAGACTGTGGTGTATACCGTGGGCTAGAGGGGGAGTAGCTTGGTGAGGTAGGGGAATAACTGGGTGAAGTTGGGGAATAGCTTGGAGAAGTTGGGCTGTAGTTAGGGCTGGTCGGTGTGTAGTTTGGACTAGTAGGTGAGTAGCTAGGTGATGTTGGGCTGTAGCTGGGTGATGTTGGGGTATAATTAGGACTAGTTGGAGAATAGTTAGGGCTGGTGGGTGAGTAACTTGGAGAAGTTGGTGAGTAGCTTGGAGAAGTTGGTGAGTAGCTTGGAGATGTAGGAGAATAGCTTGGAGATGTCGGTGAGTAACTGGGAGAGGTGGGAGAGTAGCTTGGTGAGGTTGGTGAGTAGCTGGGAGATGTTGGTGAATAGCTAGGAGAAGTTGGGGAGTAGCTGGGAGACGTCGGAGAGTAGCTGGGTGATGTCGGGGAGTAGCTGGGAGACGTTGGGGAGTAGCTGGGAGAGGTTGGCGAGTAGCTGGGGGATGTGGGGGAGTAGGAGGGGGAGGTGGGGGAATAGGAGGGGGAAGTGGGGCTATAGTTGGGACTGGTTGGGGAATAGGATGGAGAGGTGGGCGAGTAGGAAGGTGAAGTAGGGGAGTATGAGGGGCTCTGGGGTGTATAGCCCCCAGGGGAGCGTGGCTCATAAGCAGGTGATGTTGGTGAGTAGCTGGGAGACATAGCACCACCTGTAGGAAAAAGTCAAAAAGGGAGGTAAGTGATGGAGAGCCTGGAGAAGGGGGAAGGAGAGAGGAAGTGAGCACAAAAACTTACCCGGTGAGGGGATGTATGGGCTTGAGGGTCCAGGGGAGCCTGGAGAGCCTGGTGTGGGAGACCATGCCGGAGAGTACCCTGGGCTGAAGCCACTGGCATCAGATGCAGCACTGGGAGAGAAGCCAGCTGCTCCTGGAGTCATCCCACTCCCTGGAAGGGATAACAGGCAGATCAGTTGTAACTCAGCCACGTCTTTTTCCCTATCCACCCTCCAGCCTCTGAAGTCCGATTCTTCCTGGACTAGGCTACTCACCAACACTTGGGGACCAGGCACCATAGGCTGGGGTTGCACCCTGATTCCAGGGTGTCATTGCAGGAGATATTCCTCCCATTGGACTGGGTGCAGAGCCAAAGAACATTCCAGTAGCTGCAAAGAAGCCCAAGTAATCCATGAGGAATAGCATTCAGGGACTAATGGCACCCTCCCTTGTACATCTATCCTTACCCATCCTCCACAGACCCAGTCAGCTCTATACAGCTGAAGCCCTCAAACTCACGTCCAGCAGCCCCCAGGCCAGGGATATTGGTGGGGATCTCCATGCCATATTTGCACTTCTCAGCATCAAGCAGGAGGTCAAAACAGCCAGTGCCAGCTGGAGCAAGCTGGCCCAGCATGATATTCTCAGAGACTCCCTTCATAGGGTCACTCTCCCCATGGGCAGCTGCTTCCATAAGCACATCGACCTGAATAATCAGAAGAGACACATCAGCCCCTCTACACACAGCACCCATAGTGGTTCAATCATGACCACAGCACCCACTCCCCCACACAAGCTCCCTTCTCTCAACCCACTCAGAAACTGCCTTTACTAAACTGGGCACAGTAGCTCACATGCTTAATCCTAGCACTTGGGAAGCAGAGAATTTTTCTGAGTTCAAAGCCAGCCTGGTCTACACAGTGAGTGCCAGTCAGGACTACATAGTAAGACCTTGCCTCACACACATTACCGTTTCCTCAAAGGAACATTTCATGAGGGGTCCAGTGTCCTGGCGGTTAACTCCGTGACGAGTAATGGCCATCAAGTGGCCGCGACAGGTCATGGTATCACACAAGAGAGCCAAATGCCGATAATTGACATAGGAACCATCAAAGGAGATGACATGGTACAGTTCCCGCTCCAGGGCCTTCCGCACAGCCTCAATTCCCAGCACCTGCCATAGAGTTGAAGGGAAGAGTCAAAACCAAGTCGGCTCTGTTCATCTCCCGATCCTGTCACTACCCAGACTGTCAGGAGAACAACAGGGGTCAGCCTATATTTGATTCAGATAGAAAGTCTAAGCATGGAAATCATAAGTGGGGGCCCCTAGAGACTTGTAGGCATTGTGCTCTGTGGGCTCACCGTAAATATCTCCACGATATCATTAGACGTGGTGCGCACAGGGTCTACATCCTTCTCGCTCAGTACGCGCATCAAGCTCACACCATCGGTCTCCAAGATCCACTCTTGCAGGGCCTTAAACTCCCCGTCTTCCGTGATGATGATCTTCTTTTTGTTGTCAGTCTGAGGTAAGTGCATGTACACCTACGAGACAGCGTGAGCTCCTGTCAGGTTAGTGGGGTACAAATGGGAGGGCAGCTGGCCATGGGTCAAGTGGGAAGAGGGGGTTGAATGCAGACCTTGCTAATCTGCTCGATGCCCTGCAGGGTCATATCCGTCAGCATGTTGGACTCAATACAACGCAGGAAAACGTCATCATCCATCTTATCCACCACCTCTTCCTCCTGCAAGGAGAGTGAGGTCAGGAACCCTATCCCCAAATTACAACCTTCCAAGAAAAATTGCTTCCTTGGCTCCACTAAGACTTGTAGCTTTTTTAAATGACTTTTAAGAAAATTTATGTATTTACTTTGAGTGTTTTGTTTGTCTCTATGTCCTGGTGCCCTCGGAGCTCAGAAGGTACCAAATACCCTGGAACTGAAGTTTTTGATGATTGTGGACCATCATGGGGGTTCTGGAAATGGGCACTAGGTCCTCTGTGTAAGAGTAACAGTATTCTCTTGCCCTAGTACCCACCAACCACGGTTTCTTTGGGTAGATCCTCCTGCCTTTGCTTTCTGAGTGCTGGGATTAAAGGTGCGTGCAATCGTTGCCCGGTTTGACAGATGATTTTATTTATTTTATGTGTATGGGTATTTTGCCTGCATCTAAGTGCATGCTGACTTAAAAGAACAAAACTAAACCCCACTACTACCACCAAAGTAAGGTCCAAGAGAATCTGGAATATATGAAGCATGAAGCTAATTCCAGACCAGCACAACCTCCCAGGAGCCATACCTAGAACCAACTCACCAGTCACATGGATCCTGTGTCTACTGCATACCATTTTCTCAAGTTCACAGTAATTCCTACTATCCAATCTGCCCCCAAGGCTGAAGTCACTCTTGTTTTAGGCAAGCAAGCTGTGGCGGAGTTATAAGCACCCTTTTCCAATGCATTTTTTGGTCTATCTAGATGCTTTGTGGTTTTATTTTAAAGATACTGTTGTTAAAGTTTTGAAAATCATTACTAACCAGTGATTTCTCATATCTGTATTAGGTGGGTGTGATCTGACCTTCAATGCTGCTCACATCTTAATGTTTTTGGTCACTAAATAAAATTGAATGATTTCTTAGGATGTGTTTTTTTCTCCTTGGGTCCCCATTTACCTCTTGCATCTTGTTTTCATCACTGTTCATAATTCGGATACGAAGGACCAACTTCTCAGCATTATCATCATTAAAGATGCAATTCAAATCATCACCAAAGCCTGATAGAAAGAGTAATGCACCATGAGAAACCAGTCGTATTTAACTGTTTCCTAGCTTCACCTGCAGTTTTTCTATGAGGGGGCAGGGTGGGGTGGATAGAGCCTAGGGATCTATTGGCCATCCAGCCCAGATAAAATAAAGGGCTCTAAGTTCATCCAGAGAGCTTATCTAAAACAAACCAACCCACACATATATGTTGCACAAAAAAAGGAAACAGGGCCAGATCCCTGGGAAAAGCGGATATTAGAGAGAGTAAACGCCACAGTCAGATCTCACCCAGCTGTCTTCCAGCTTCCTCAGCCTCACTCCTCCTGGCTTCTACTGCCTGCTCTGTCTTTCTATGCCTGCCTTAAATACTTTCTCTGCTCAGTTAAGGTGTGGCACCACCACTGCCTGCCTGGGAGAGCCTGGAACTCCCTCTATAAACTAAGATGACCTCAAATTCATTTTTGCTGGGATTAAGGGCATAGGTCACCACTCCTGAATATTCCCTGTGCTGGGATTAAAGATGTGAGTCACCACTGTGTGATCCTCCTAGACTGACTGTGGGTAGATCCCTCTGATATCTCAGACTGTTTTTATTATATTTGAAAATATCCCTACACATATACATGTATGGTAGAGAATGATAAAGATTATACACCTATGCCAACCTTTGCCCACCAGACATGCAAGTGTGCCCTCACAATGCAGTTACACTGCACACACACACACAAACCTAAAAGAAGCACAGAGAAGACTTGCAGGACTTAAGGGTCCTGGACAAGCCCCATTGGAAAGTAGGTGATTCTTGAGACTCAAGCGAAGGAACCAAGAAAGCAGAATCCTAGGTGGGACATCCATGTGGGCTGCCTGCCCAGCCTTACCTGCATTGATTTTTTCAGCAATCTGCTCCATGGTGAGTTTTCGGTCAGTCATGTGCTTTCGGTCCAGCTCCACACGCAACAGCCAGGGGGATATTCGAGCCACATCAAAGTCAGGCATCTCATAGTACACATTCACCCACTCCTGATCCTCTGCCACCACTGTGCTCTGGGGGTTGGGGTCATAATAGATGGCTGTGTTGGCAGTCACTTTCCTCAATGTTGTATGTTCCAAGCGGCACAGGATGTCCTAGAGAGAGAAGTGATTCACGACATGACACCGGGGTAGCTCCAAAGGCCTAGTGAAATTCCCAAACAGAAAAATTTTGATTCCACCTCTTCTTGCCAGGCAGTCCGTTACCCCAGTTCCCACCTTGGCCCTCTCGGCGTCTCTGGCAGACTGGCCTAAGAGGAAGACGGTGAGTGAAGGGGTCTTTGGCCTCTTGGAGATGTTGATAAGCTCCTTAAGTCGAGGTACACCCAGTGTTACATTCTTGGCAGACACGCCGGCATAGTGAAAAGTGTTCAGAGTCATCTGAGTGGCAGGTTCTCCAAGAGACTGTGCAGCCAGAGCCCCCACCATTTCTCCAGGATGGGCCTACAAAAAGATGGCATCAGAAAAGCCCATCTTGCAAGTAGTGGGAAGCAGTCAGGGCAAGCCTATTTGCTAATTACAGAACCCTGGAGACGGTGAGTGCAGCAAGGAGAGGACACTTAAAACGCACATCTTACTCCATTATCTCCTTTAAAAGGCTTCAGTGTATAACCTACTACTCACCCCTCTTTGGGATATGTTGCATACCCAGAAAAGATATAATTAACATGCCAATTGCATTTTTTTTCATCTAAAGAAATCTTTATGTGTACAGGTGTTTTGCCTGCACGTTTGCCCGTGCAGACGTATATATGCTGGTGTAGAGTCCAGAAGAGGGTGTAAGATGCCGTGACTCTGCAGTCATGGTTATCAACCATCATATCAGTGCTGAGAGCTGAACCCACATCCTTTGGAAAAGTAGCCAGCGTCCTACACCACTGAGCCATCTCTCCAGCCCACATCTACAATCTCCACAAGGCCTCTATGCATGTATGTGTGAACTCATGCATGCCATGGCACACGTGTGAAAGTCAATGCCCTTCTTACATCATGGGAGCTCATGAGGTTCTGGAGACAGAACAGATTCTCAGGCTTGGTGACAAACGTTCAATCTTTCTAAGATGACTGTTTACTGAGTCATTCCCATTTCATATGGTGATTTCACTGAGATCTTAAAAGCCCAACAGAACCCTGGCAAGGACTGTTTTAACTCTGTAGATCCATTGTCCAATCCAAACATGAGGGCTGTTAACTTTTTAATGGTTCTATAATAATTATTGGGTTTTTTGAGATACAGTTTCTCTATGTAGCCCTGGTTGTCCTGGAACTTTCTAATGTAGACCAGGCTGGCCTCAAACTCAAGAAGTCTGTCTGTCTCTGCCTCTAAAGTGCTAAAGGTATGCGCCAACAAGCCCATCTATTATTATTTTTTAAATGTCTATGGTATTTTCCTGACACGTTTGTCTGTGTACCACTTTTTGCCCAGTGCCCATGAAGGTCAGAATAGGGCATTAGCTTTCCGACAACTAGAGTTACAGACAGTTGTGAGCCAACATCCCACACGTTCAGAATTGAACCGGGTCCCCACAAGAGCATCAAGTGCTCTTAACTGCAGAGCTCTCTCTGTCTAGTACCATTGTAATGTCTTTCCATCCTTCCGTCATCCCGGAAAATCCTCAGACAGGGAAAACTTTTTCTAGTACCTGCAATCTCTTTTCTACTAACTCATTCTATTTCCTATATTTACTTGAATTAGAACTCTCATACAGCAGACACTCTAGAGAAACAAAAGCCAATTTCATCTTCTCACGAAAAGCACTAATTGATGGTCACTTCATTTGAATCAGTTTCTTGCACACAGGACTGGAAATTCCTCATTTTTAGTGTTTCTGTGATACAATGGCACAGATATGCCCAGCAACCTTACAAAAATATCAAGCAATGTGGAGAGAAGCCAATAAGCAAAAGAATAAAGATCAGGCTAGGAGAAGCACAGACACTCACAATGGCCTGGTTGAACTTGGACTCTATCTCCCCAAGCAACCAGTCGAAGGCCTCTCCACTTAGCCGGAACTCCTCGGCCATGCGCCTAGAGCAGAGCGTGGATCTCAGGTGGATGTTGAAGAGCAGTGTGGCATTCTCCTGTGCCTGCCGACTCAGTGGGTCATCCCCGTTCACAATTACCAACTTCTTGCTCAACTCCTTGACTCCTGGGGCCCAATGAGGCAAAGATATTGTCAGACCAGGCCGTAACAGACTCTACTCTGGAGGGTCTAGCCTGGAGACACCCAAGCAGGCACTACTTACCCTCAACCACTTTGATGGGGTGCAGGTCGGAGGGAAGGCGAGGGTTGATGTGGAAGATTTTCTGAGCATTCCAGATCATACGCAGGAGATTACAGGGGAGGACCACCTAAGGGAGGAGGGGTGGAAGGGAGGACTGTCAACAGGACAACTGTGCAACAGTATGAATGTCTTGTCTAGAAAGTTCCATTTACATTACCTTGCTGTCACCAGTTGGGAAGATGACCCTAAGCACTTCCCGATCCTCTCGCATCCGTTCAAATTCTCGTTCCAGCTCATTCTGTATGTGTGCATTGCTTAGGACATCCTTTACCAGATCCTCCTGTAGAGTGCGCCGCAGGGCCCTCTCATTGGTATAATCAAAACGGAACCTGGAGATGACAAGAGGGTGAAATTAGTATAGTTGAGGTTTTCAAATGTGCACAAGACCACTGGATTATATGAGGCCCAGGCCCCAGGTCAGCTATATATATATATGTATCCATCCCTCTAGGGACAAAATAGGGAAAGATCTCAAATCTGCCTCTGTATCTGCTTTCTTCCTATGAATGAAGAAATGTTGGTGCTAAAAAAGCAAAGCCTGCTGTAAGATGGTTAGGTCACTTCTCTAAGGGGAATATTTTAACTCGGGCACTAGCGCTCAGGGGTGGGGATCATTGGCTTGCTGCCTTCTTACTTCTTCTCAAAAGCTTTGTTAGAAGGTTTGAGTGTAGCCAGATTCTGGAACTCCACGCTCTCGCCTGCTAGGCCATCCTCTCCGTAGCGCAGCTGTACTACCTGGTTGATGGAATTCCGCACAGTTGCATCATATTTCACCATCACTGACTCCATGGACTTTATCAACCTTCGCTGAATATACCCTGGGAAAGGGAGTCGAGAGAAAGACATAAGGCAAAAAGGGTGACAAAGCCCAAAGATGTAGAGGCCAAAATTCTCCTTGGGGAGCAGAATTCCTGCTCCCACCTCGCCATGCACTCCTAAAGGCCTTACCAGTCTCGGCAGTCTTAACAGCTGTGTCGATGAGGCCCTCTCGTCCTCCCATGGCATGGAAGAAGAACTCAGTGGGTGTGAGACCAGCTAAGTATGAGTTCTCTACAAAGCCTCGGCTCTCAGGACCATAATCATCCTTGATAAAGTGAGGAAGGGTCCGATGCTTAAATCCAAATGGGATCCGTTTGCCCTCCACGTTCTGCTGCCCAACAACAGCAATGACCTAGGAAACAGAAAAAACAGGCTGCATAAAACTTCCCTTGGCCTTACCACAGGGAGAGAGGTGCGTGCCTGTAATTCTAGCATTTGGGAAGTTACCAAGTTCAAACTCAACATGGACTACAAAGCAAGAACATGTACTTTAAAAAAAGGAAAAAAAAAAAAAAAAGCCTTTCACATGTGAGTGGGCCTTGTTTCAAGCCCCTACATGCCAGTAGTGTGGTGGGGAATCCTATTATTTTTCTCATCTCTCCCCACAACAAAACATGCACAAAGCTTCCCTCTTCCCCAAGACTTTAGTATGGGCCTCATATCTGGAAAAATAAAGTACTTACCTGGGAGATATTGATCTTGGAACCTTTAGCTCCAGACACCACCATGGACTTGAAGTTGTTGTACTCGGACAGGGATTTCTGTGCCGAGGAGCCAGTTTTGTCTCGAGCATCATTGAGAATTCGATTCACTTGATTCTCAAATGTCTGACGTAATGTGTTTCCTGGGGTGGGTTCCAGCTCATTATTATGAGCTTTCTCAATGACCTAGAGACAGAGTTTTCGTTGACACACGAGTCTCTAGACTTATATCCATTTGCTCTTGTGGATTTAATTATAGTTAAGTTCAAAGTCCCTAGGAAGCTCTTCTCTGCTTAGCCTTCCTTCTCACCTCTATCACATCTTGCTTAGCCTTCTTAATCGTGTTCTGGATGTCCTGGTAAGTCTTGGAGTCAGCAATGGAGTCCCCAATGCCAATGGTATGACCTAGGGAGAAAGAAAAGCATTACCAACAACCTAGAAGAAGAATGTAAACAGTTAAGTGAGGAAAAAAGTTTCCTACAAGATTTGGACTCGCTTGCTGTACTTGCCTTCGATGAGGAGCCAGTTGTTAATGACAGTCTGAATGTTGGAGTAGAAAAGGCGGGTGATGTCATGACCCATCTCTAGATAGGAGATGTGGACCAGGGAGCCTGCTGAAGTGCCCAGAGACTTCTTGCAAAGGATGCCCATGATAAGCTCCCCATTCTCCACCACCACCTGTGGACAAGCACTCACTCAAAGTTCTGTTCTCATTCCCGAGTCCAAATCCTTTATCTAAATCACTAGAAGGCAGGTCTTACTTTGGTGTCTCCAGGAGAGATGTGCTTGTAAGGGCCACTGTCTTCATCATCAGGATGGGTGCTGTGGGTACGAATGCAGTTGATGTGACCAGGTATGATGAGGGAGAAGATCTGCTTGCCTGTCCACAGGGGCCGGGGCTTGAGGATAGCTGGCTGTGGGACCTTCCCATCCCATGTGGACAGGAACATTAGAAGGTTCATCACTTCACCCTGAGGTGAACACAGAAAGGAAAGGGGGAAGGAGAATGGTTGACTGTAAGTTTCATTATCTCAGGAATATTTGAGAGGTTGCCCTGCCCAACAAGGAAAGCCAGCTTTTAGAAGCAAAACGATGCTAGTGTTTTCTAAATTTTTAGTTTAAAATAAAAAATTATAGTAAGTAAGATCTTATTTTCCTTTCAATAATTAAGGAATAAGTGAAGGTAAAAATAAAAAATTGATAAAATAAAAATTTAACAAGGACATCCTTTCCCCTCATCTTTATTTTACAGACAATACATGAGATTAAAGAAAAACACTAGTTCTCCTTCCCTGGCTCTTTCATACTCTAAGGCCCTTTTGTCCAAAGTTTCCATCTGAACCACATACCCGCTCCAGGAAGACATCTCTCTTAGTGAATTTGCGTACTGCCGTGAGCGTGTCTTGCACAATACCCATGACAGGTCGATTGCTCTGGGGGGTGACAATCATTCGAGGCACCATGGCCAATTCTTGGATCTCTGCCCGTGTCTCCAGAGACTGTGGCAAGTGCAAATTCATCTCATCCCCATCAAAGTCTGCATTGTATGGAGTTGTCACACTGTAGCCAGAGAGGAAGAACTCAGAGTTGGAACTATGTCTTCAGTGACATTTAATACAATTTCCTGGCCTGTTCCCATCTCAGCCTGATGTCCCTCAGGTACAGAACTGACCTAAGATTCAAGCGAAAAGTAGACCAGGGGAGGATGCGGACCCGATGCCCCATCATGGACATTTTGTGCAAAGTTGGCTGACGATTGAAGATAACAATGTCACCGTCACACATGTGCCGTTCCACCTGGAGAGGTGAGGTACAAAAAAGGCTCAGTGAAGGAGGCACACTTGAAGGAAATGACAGTGGACCTAGATAGAGTCTCTTGTAGACCAGAAGAGATAATAGTGTGGCATTATTTCACTGAAAAATATATCAAACACCCCTTTTGCACAGTCCCGGTCCAACATCAGGTTAGTAGGGCTAATAAAATGTAGTAAGCACCAACATCCATGTAGCCCTCTCCCCTGCCATATACACGCATGGCTGACATGGGCTGATATAACCCCATCTGGTGTAAACGGCTGGTAGCACAACTGGGCCAGCAGAACCTTTAAAACAAAAGACACACCAGCACTAAGGAGCCCAAGGCAGGAGGAACATGAATAAAAAGTCCAAGAGCTACAGGGTGGTGGTGAGAAACGCCTTTTATCCCAGGCAGAGGCAGGCGGATCCAAGGCCAGCCTGGTCTACACAGAGAATTCCAGGGCACACAGGGCTACACGGAGAAACCCTGTCCTGAGAAAAAGAAAAGAAAACCAGCCAAAACAAAACAAAAGCCACTCAAAACAGACATGAAAATGGAAGTCTGAGAGCTCCAGGTTAGCCTGGGTACATGCTGAAAACCCATAGTGCTCCCACTACCTCCTCCTACAACCACTCAACAAGCTTAAGTCCAGGCCAGTCTCCATTCTATAGGAGGCCTCCTGATCCAGGGATTACTACATGCCTTATAGCCAGTCTGCAGGTGTAGGTCACTGGGCTTAGGATGGAAACGCAAGTCAATTCGATCTCCGTTGTCTCGAATGATGTACTTGGCTCCTGGATACTGGCTGTTTCCCCTGCGTACTAATTCCTGAAGCCTAAGAAGGAAAGAAGTATGAAATAAGCAAAACACTTTCCAATTTCCCATTCTCACTTTCATCCCAAAACCTCAAGTGGATGCCAAACACAACCCTCAGCATCTTCTCCCTCACTCCAAGCTGTCTCTTGGCCAACATGTGCCCACTTCTACCTTGGCACTATGGACAAGGTTAATGGACTAAAGCACACCTGTCAATGTTGAAGGGTGTCACAATCTCTGCAAAGGTCATGTTGGCAGCAATAGAGCGAGGCACACCAACTTGGTCAATGGATAGGTTAGGGTCAGGAGTGATGACTGTGCGGGCTGAGAAGTCCACTCGTTTGCCCATTAGATTCCCTCGAACCCGTCCTTCCTTGCCCTTCAATCGTTGCTTCAAGGACTTGAGGGGACGTCCAGACTTCTGCATGGCCTGTAAGAAAACACAGGAAGGGGCACCCAGGTAGTTAGCACCAAGTTCTCCCCATACTGGCCCCCACCCTGCCTCCAATCCATAAGGGAAAGAGTGTGCAGACGCACACGTGGTAAGCCGGGCAGTTCATTGTCCACCATGGTGGCCACATGGAACTGGAGGAGCTTCACATCCTCTGCGATGACGTGGGCAGCTGCACCATTCTGCTCATTTCGCCGCAGTTGATTATTAATCTTCACTATGTCAGCCAGTTTGTGAGTCAGATCATCCTGAAGCAAGAACAGCACCTTCAGAGTCAGGCTACCACTAACTGGGTGCTCAGCACATATACTGGGAGACCATGCATGGGTTTCTTTAAAGGTTACACAGCTATCAAGTAGCAAAATACTTTCAAACTTAGATTGGTCCACCTGGCCCTTTATACATGCTAAACCCAGGTGTATTTGAAACTATCCTCTAGTCACATGCTCCTTCCCATACCTAGCCATTCACCCACAATAAAGTTCTAAGAACAGCTGACCTGGTTGCGGGCAGAGCCCTGCATCACCACAGCAGGTCGTACAGAGAGAGGAGGCACAGGCAATACTGTGACGATCATCCACTCAGGCCGGGCATAGCGAGGCTCCATGCCTAGAACAAAACATTCCTCATCCGAGATGCGTTTGAAGATTTCATGGACTCGTTCTGGACTCAGCAAGATCTTCTTCTCCTGAGAGTCTTCATTAACATGTTTCCATTCAGCATACAGTTCCAGGCCAGAGCGCCGGATTCGGGGCTGGTACCGCCCACAGCCACCATGGCCCTTCCAAAGACAGAACCATCAGAACCTAGCACTGGGCCAGGACATTACACAGATCTACACTTCCCAGTCTTAGCCAGTCCCTCACCTTTTCTTTGGTCAGATCTTCATCCCCCTCAGGTTGCTCCACACCAAACTTATTGTCCATCTCCTCTCCACCCTCACAGATGTTCTTGCCCTTGCAAAGGTCATAGACATGTGTGAGCCGTTTCTTGGGCTGCCCCTTAGATTTGGCCAGGATGTCCTTAATCTTCGGGTTGTTCTGGGGGAAGAACAGAGCAGAGTCAGTTGGAGCTGGCCCCAGCCCCAGCTACAAACTGCCCTCCCAGACTAGGGACCAAAGGCCTACTCACGGAATCCACAAGCAGTTTGGAGCAGAAGAAACAGACACAGCGCAAAACCTTCATTGTCTTCACCAGGAAACCCACATGAAACACAGGCTTGGCGAGTTCAATGTGGCCAAAGTGGCCAGGACATTCAGTCATGTTACCTGTGGAAACACATACTTGATATTTTCTTCAAAGTTAGGTAGCCATCCACTCCCGGCTTTATGGACCTAAAACTGACCTGGGCAGGGCTTCTTCTGATCCCAGTACTTACCTGCACATGTTTGGCAGCGGCCAGTCCGCTCAATAACCCCCTGCCTTGGATCCATTAGTCCCCCAAGCTTGGGGCGGCCTCCCTCGGTCGTCTCTGGGTATTTGATACCACCTTCTGTCACAGACATCCGCTTCTGTAGAAAAGAAAAGCCATTACCAACTAAGAAGGAGTCCTAGTTTACAGAGCTCTGCACGAAGGCCTAAGAAAATCCCACAGTACTTCTTTAATCCAGTACAAAATGGGAATGTCAGCATAGCTAAAACTCTGAAATACTAAACTTGAGTACTACAACCCAAAAGTATGTTCCAGTCACTGGGTGTACATGAGGAGTGAAGGGTGAGTTGATATGTGTTCCTCAGAGTATGAACCTTGGCTTTAGGCTTTATACCTATCTCTAGTCAAACAGTCTTTGGGACAATCTTGCTATGTAGCTCATGCTGGCCTCAAACTCAAGATCCTCCTGCCTTTCTTCCAAAAACTAAGACCACTAAGCCCATTCATCTGCCTCTAGTTACCCTTGGAACTCCAGATATCTACATCAACAAGAGATAAAAAGAGATGCTTCGAGAGGTTGAGTGGGGTATCAAAACCAAAAATACTCTTTTTCTTCTTCCAAGTGAAAATCAGGCCAATGATTATCTGAGACCCTGACAGAACCTCTCTGCAGTGTGCCTGAGAGTCCAGGTGTGCTGTCAAGACACATCTGCCAGCTGTTAGTATCACTTCCTGAGGAGGAACAAGGCACTTAAGAGTCAGTCTCCTCTTCAACAGCCATGACTTACTCTTCTCTCTCAAGGGCCTAAATTGCTCAACACTTCCGTATCCAGGTGGACACTTGATTGTAAGCAAGGACACAATGGGACAAGAACTGGGGAGCTCAGAAGATACGGTCTTTTTCTGTCTGTGTCTACGGATGGGGGGAGGAGGACGTAGTCTGGGGTCAGAGCCAGGGCCAGTATTCTAGGCAGGCACTCTGCCACAAAGCCATATTCTTGGTTTGAAGTAGCTATGGTAGTCAAGGCAATCTTGAGTATCTTCTCACACAATGAAAACCAGACCTTCAAAATAGTCAGGCTTTTCTCCACCAGTTTATAGAGGTAAAAAGCTCAAATAACTCAAAAACTTCACTGAGTGTTAACTCTGAGATATAGACAAAACTTGCTTCTCTAATCCTAACCACTGACCTCCTAAGAATAAATTATCTCTTATATACTAGAAACTTGATATTGCATGAAGTTATTTACCCAACCCTTCGGTAGTTAGCAGAAGTGAAATCCAGCATTCTCTAGTCCTAAACATAGGAGGCTCATTCTACTCTCCCTTATTGTAGCAGAAACAATGATGTTTATTTTATGTAGCTCCGGTCCCCTTGAACTCAGATCTGCCTGCCTCTGCCTGGAGAATGCTGGGATTGATTAAAGCCATGCATCACCATGCCTAGATCATTCATTCATTTTAAAGACAGAACTAGTATATAGCATAAGCTGGCCTTGGACTCCTTATGTAGTACATGATCTCAAACAATTTCAGCACTCTGACTCCCATTCATGTGCTGATGTCAGATAAATGGCAAGCTTTCAATACCTGTTTATTAATACTCAACTACACTCTAAGACTTGGCATTAAAGAAGATACCTGAAAGAACAATTTGCTTACATTAACAGTTATGCCCACTTGACTGTGATCCACAAGGGTACAGATCATGTTTTACACACACACACACACACACACACACACACACACACACAGAGAGAGAGAGAGAGAGAGAGAGAGAGAGTCCCTTATTAGGATAATATTAAGACAAAGATAATCTCATTCATCAGTGTAATTCCTCCTACCTCAAAGAGAACAGTTGAGGACATAGTTTGGTGGCACAGTGTGAGCTTAGCATGTGTGAGGGTTTAATGCCAGGATGCCAGGTGCCACAAACACATACAGGAGTCTCACTGTGTAGTCCTAAGTGGCCAGGAACTAGCAGTATAGACCAGGACAGCCTTGAATTTATAAGCACGGCCACTATGTCTGGCAGACTTTTTAAAGATGTGCTTGAGTAGTATGTATGCATACACACCCCATGTGTATCTGGTGCCAGAGGAGACCACAAGTGGGCATTAAACTCCCTAGAACTGGAATTAAAAAGCTGTCTTGTGGGTGCTGGGAATTAAACCAAAGTCCAGTAGCCAGTGTTCATAACCACTGAGCCATCTCTTTAGTCCCATGGCAGCATACCTTCTTTTAATTTTATGAGTATGTGTGCCTGTGTGTGGGTATGTGCCCATAAGTGCAGGTGCTCTTGGAGGTCAGATCCCTTTGGCACCAGAGTTGCAGGCAGCCTGAATCACTGACAGGGGTAATTCAGGCCTTCTCCAAGAGCAGTGCATGCTCTTAACCACTCAACAATCTCTAGTCCTGGCACCAGACTTCCCTCCCCCTCTGTAATTAAATTTCTACTCAAAACTGAGGGACATTACATAGGAAGCCTTTTATTCACCCATCTTCCTACTCAAAATAAAGCCATGTAATTCCCTCAAAAACAGGCTTCTGTCACTGAACCTGGAGGCTCACCAACGTGGCTACATTGACTAGCCAGCAAGCCCAGAGATTCTCCTGTTTATTTCCTCACTTCTGGGATTACAGGGGCACACCTCTATTTTTCTTTTTTAAACATGGCTATTACGGTCTGAAAGCCAAGTTCTTTACCATATGAGCCCCCTCCCCAGTCCCAAGTGCTGTATTTTTTTTTTTTTTTAAAGAGCTAAAAGGCCAGGCATAATGGCTCATGCCTTGTTATTTTAGCATTCAAGAGAATGAAAGAGCCCAAATTTGAAGCAAGCCTGGGTGGGTTATGTAATGAGTTCTAGAGTAGCCAGGACTAAGAGTGAAATGAGACCAAGCCTCAAAAAAATTAAATAAAACTGGAGAATATTTTAATTCATTAAAATAGAGCCTATAATCTCAGAAAAAAAGCCTGAGAATTCAAGGCCAGTCTGGACCTACACAGAGACCTTGTCTAATAAAATAATGGAGAATAGTTTAACATTATTTTTCCCTAAATAACCAAAATTTTTTACAAATCACAACTCTTAGGTACTTAAAACTTCTCAATCCTTGGGTTCAGATAAGCTAACACCACCCTTATTTCTTGCTCCAAATCTGCTAGTCCTTACCAACTGCTATAATTGCAGCTTTGTGGTGTGGGTACAATGGCATTTGCCTATAATACCAGCACTCAGATCTAAACACTGTCCCCAAAACAAAATAAACAAACAAAAAATGGAGCTGGAGAGATGACTCAATGTTTAAGAACACATATTAGAGAGCCAGGCAGGGTGCCAAACAGCTTTAAGCCCAGCACTCAAGAGGTAGAGTCAGGTGGAATCTGTAAATTTACAAACCAAGTTCCAGGACAGCCAGGGCTACCCTGAGAAACTCAAATTGCTTTGCAGATAACTGGAGTTGGAGTCCCAGCTCCCATGTCTGCTGGCTCACAACCACCATAACATCAGCTCCAGGACCTCCAACACCATTTCTGGCCTCTCCAGGTAACTCACATTAACACGATATACACACACACATTTTTTTTTTTTCTTTTTTCTTTTTTTGGCGAAAGACTTGAATACAGTTCCAGGGGAACGGACATCTCTGATCTCTGTGAGCACATGCATTAGTACACACACAGCTCTACGCTGACATAGTCACACCTAATTAAATAAAATTGCAAACAAAAAAGGCTAAACCAAGCCCCCCCCCCAAAAAAAAACCCAAGCCAAAAAGCCCCAGTGCAGCTTCACAAAGATATGTCATTCAAAGGGATCCAGCGCCACCTAATGTTGAAACCTAACCATGTGCAATTGTAGTTCACAAAGGGCAGAACAATCAGAACAATTCTCTATCTACCCCCACCCCCACTTTGCTACAGTGCCTCAAAAGTGATAGTAGTTTGGGAACATTGGATTTGTTCTTTTATAAGGATAGGTCTTAAATTATTCAAGAAGGGTTCTTATTAGTAAATATCTAGTGACTTAACAATTGTTATTTTCAAATGTTAAATTATCTTTTCAAATGTGTACCTGTACAACTATTTACTTGCTAACCCAAATAGTTTTAATTACATGCCAGTCAGTACCAGGAACTACTGGAAGTGCTGGGTAACAACATTCTATAGTGAACAAGAAGGAAAAAAATCCTCCAAAAGTGACAGGCTATTAAAGTAAAACAGAGTAAGAATGAAGGATGTTAACTAAATGGCCAAGGTAGACATCTAAACACAGAACACACTAACAAGATGAACAGGAACAGGAGAGGTCTAGACAATGATTAAACAGCCCCTGAAGCAGTAAAAAGCTTGCAGGGTTAAAAGATAAGCAGGTCAGAGTGGCAAAAGGAAAGCAAAGGGGACTTGTGAGATGGTTCAGTGCTTGCAACCAAGAAGAGTTGGGAATAAATCTTGAAAGAGGAGATGGTTGAGTAAGAGGAGCAAAGATGGAGGGAGATGGCTATCTCAATAGAGGAAGCCAATGTGGAGTTGGAAAGAAACTGGGTGCTAGGGAAATGTCTAGTAACTCACAGGATGTCCCCGGCCAAATCTCCAAACAATGGTGGAGGGGGTGCGTAAATGGCACTTCTATAACCAAATGAGTAAACACTCTAGGTGTTATCACAGAACCTACATCCAACAGGGAATAGAGGTGGAGGTGGAGATTCATGGATGAGCAATGGGCAGAGCTCCTGAGTGGATGACTTTTCACTGTCATGAGTGTGTGGAGTCATGAGGGGTGGGATCAGACTGTGTTCCTGTTCTTGGGCTGGCACCTTGGAGCCCATTCCCTATAGAGGAACAACCAGCCCAGCACTGAGTTTAGGATGAGTGAATCCCATGTGCCTGGAATGGATGTGCAGCACTGGGCTGGCCCACCTTGGGACTTCTTGCTCTTTTTGAGGAGGGAATGGGTGGATGGGAAGGGACAAGGCTGAGGGCTGGCTGGGAGGGATTGGGAAGAGGAAGGGGAGGGGGAGCAGGGGGATACACTGATGGAGATAACATTTTTTTTTTAATGAAAAAAAAAAAAATAAGAGTACTTGTTCTTGCAGAGGACCCAGGTGTGATTCCTAGCACCCACATGGTAGCTCCAGTTCCAGGGGCTCCAATACCCTCTGCTGACTCTCCCAAGCACCAGGTACATGTATAGTGTACATATATGCATGCTGGCAAAACATTCATACATATAAATAAATCTAAAAATATTTTAAAAATTTTCTTTAATCTACCAAGAGACTAGTAATAAGATGAGGAAAACGGGGACAGGATCTAAAGGTCAGAATAGGAGTCTGGATCCCCTGAAAGGGTTCCATTAAGGGAAGAGACATGATGAGAGGATCTCTCTAGCTTGTTCTCCAACTACAGGAAGACTGTGAGGTAAGGCTACTGAAGACCAGCGGTCATTAAGGAGGTACTGTAGTAAAGTTAAGGGTGAAGCCTGGATTCTAGCTCTATTTTGAGGGTAGAACAGGTTAGCAGATGGACTGAGTGGAGAGTGGAGAATGATGGTGGGCAGCAGGTAGAGCTGTAGATCAGTTGCTCTGGGCGTGATCCTGAGCACCAAAGGTGCGACGGGGCAGGCCTGTAAACCAGCACTTGGAAGGTAGAGGGACAGAAAATCCGAACTTCAAAGTCACCCTCAGCTGCACAGCAAACTCAAGACTAGCTATGGATACATGAAGCCATTTCAAAAAAATGAGATCAGCCCATGTGGTGCCTACCTTTAATTCCAGCACTTGGGAGGCTGAGGCAAGCAGATCTCTAGTTCAAGGGCAGCCTGGTCTACAGAGAAAGTTCCAGCAGGATAGCCAGAGCTACACAGAGAAACTCTTATCTCCAAAAACAAACACACAAAAACGAAAAAAAAATTCTTCGTGTAGTGTTGGGTTAAGAGACACTTTTCTATCAACAATGCATAAGTGTGTCCATTTTCTCAATATTTTTGCTTCTAGATTAGAAAGACTCTTTTTGAGTTGAGGACTGAAGGCAGAGCCTTAGTACCCCCACTACTGAAGTAATCACCAACCCTTAGAAAACCAAATGATTAATTGAATGACACTTGTTCGGCTTCTGCCAACTGCCTATTCACACAACCCTTATCAGTTTTTTAATAACACAGAATTCTTCTGGGGGATGGCAGAGTTTCACTATATGTAGCCTTGGCTGACCTGGAACTCACAAAGATCTGTTCTCTTCTGTCTCCAGAGTGCTGGAATTTAAAGGCATGCACCACCATGTCTATCCCCAATTCCTTTTATGTGTTCTCTTTATCTATTAACAAATCTAGTTGGGGCTGGAGAAATGGTTCAGCAGTTAAGAGAACTCGCTGCTCTATCAAAGGACCAGAATTCACCCCAGCACCCACACTAGGTTGCTTATGGGCCTATATATCTCCACCTCCACAAACACAGCCAAACACATACAACTCAACATTTTTAGAAAATAACTTTATCTGTATTAAGAGTTTTATTAGCAAAATACAGTGTCCACAGAAGTTAAAAGCTATCAGGTCCCCTAGAAAGTGTTACCAATGTTTGTGAGTCTCTACTGGGGTCCTCTACAAGAACAAGAAATGCTCCTAACTGCTGAAGACATTTTTTCACCCGGCCTAAATTTGTTCTTAAATTGTGAAAAACAAAACAAAAACAAACAAAAACCTTTAACCAGGTATGGTGGTGGTAAGCCTATACTTAGTACTCATTAATGTGAAATGTTCATGCTCTGCAGCTCCCCTAAAAGTCTGGATTTTCTGATGTTTTATTACTTTGAGTATTTATCTGGATTATTCTGTGGTCTGGGTGTTCTGAAAACTGATGCAGGGTTTTTTTTTTTTCCCGAGTTTTTGTAAATTCTGCCATAGTCGAGCCCTTTCCCCCAACAGAACTGTCTCAGCCCAGAAACAGCCACTTTACTCCAGTCTCCTGTTAGTTCAGCAGGAAGAGAGATCCCATCTCTCTATGATCACTGTGGTCTATATCTTCCATCACTTCTTTACAGAACTAGAGTACTGTGCATGTAAGTGCACAAAAGACGCTGCCATTCTGTTTATAATTATCCAATGGTTTCCTACTGAAATAGAAATTCTGACTCTTTAGCATAATTTACACTATCCCACGCTTCTTCAGCATACGTTCTAACACTTCATCCACTAACCCCTAACCCAACACTGGCTTTCCTAGGATTCAAGTTTATTTCTCCCTCAGTTCCTCAACACTCATTTTATAAGTAAGCCCTTCCTCCAGAATCTATGGTTTAGATGACTGATCTTCATTCTGACAGGTCTCCCGAACTCTGACATCCTTCAATGTCTGTGACCTTTCACACAATTTCTTTGTTTTCATTTTACTCTAGGCACCTAACTAGACTGTTTGCTCACTCTTTTTCTCATCTGTCTTCTCTGCTGTTCTACAAGATAGGGTCCTTGTTATATTGTTCGGCTATGTGTTCCTAGTGCCTGGGGAATGTCACATACCAGAGTGCTCAATATTGGCAGAGGGAGGAAGAAAAACAACTTGAAAACACTTCTTAACCAAACTATCAACTACTCGATCCTGGTCCAGCCAAGCACTCATCTCTAGGATAACACTAAACTTGTTTAAAACCTGGCAGAATTTAATTTGGGGAATCTCAAGGCTGGACCCTGCAGGACAACAGCGTCACTGGCCCATCCTCCCAGATCACCCGGAGGCATGGGAAAGAGAAGAGCAGAGCAGCTTACCAACTCATCTGGACTCAGGACTCCAAACTGCACTCTCTTGATGGTGCGCAACGGGCATGCGCTGTCCCCGGAGGGGGGGCCACCCCCGTGCATGGCGAGGCTGGCGCGCTGCGCAGGCGCAAAGCTCGCTACAAAAAGCCTGCGCCACCGCCGCCTAAGTGCTCAGACCCCGTCCGGGCGGCCACCGGGAAAGATCTCCCGGAGTAGGGAGGGAAAGGCCGGAGGAGGGAAAAGGGTGGAGGAGGGGAGGAGGCGGGGAAACGAGAAGGGCAGAAAAGAGCCTTTCCTCCCTTTCCGGAGAGTTGTCGGCTCCCAAAAAAGGAAACAAAAGAAGGGAGGGAAAGGGGAGGTTTGGGGAGAAAGGGAGAAGAAAAGGAATAACGAATAAATAAGTAACCGGGATCCTGAACGGCAGAGGTTACGGCAGTTTCTCTCCCCCTTCCGGGAGCCACCTTCTTCTCCAACCGTCCTGGCCGCGCTCTCGGCGCTTCTGAGGAGAGAACTGGCTGAATGACGCCTTTTATAGATTCGCCCTTGTGTCCCGCCCCTTCCTCTCCCGCCCTCCCTTGCGCTACGGGGTCGCCCGCACGGGCCTGCACGGAGCGCGCGCCGGAGTTGTTGACCCTCGGGCTCCGGCTCTCTGGTTGGCTGGTTCTATCGACGTGACGGGAGGAGGAGGAGGAGGATTTTCCGGAGCCTGCCACCTCAACCCGCCGCTTTTCCCTTGCACTCAAGCTTAGGGCTTGCAGAATGGAGGATCAAGTTAGACCACCTCTACTCGGCTTTGTCGTCCCGGCTCATTTCCAGCTCAAGGGTCTCATTAGTATCTCCCCCCCACACACCCGGAAAATGGTCTCGGCAATGAAGGCGGGGCCGGCAGGGTCCTCCGGAGTGAGTTCCGGAGAGGGAGGGACGGGGCCGGCCCTCGGTCATGAATATTTAGTTTTTCGCTGAATATGTATAAGACCAACAAGATGGCGAGACCAAGCGATGGGGAGTTATTTGTGGAGAGGCCTCGTGTCCCCTAATGGAGAGCTCTATGCAACCCTGGCCTTGGATCTCCAGCCTGAAAGCTGTTCTCGAAGTAGAATGGCTGCTGCCCGAGAGCCGCACATCACGCGGGTGCGACAATCCGAGAAAAGCAGATTAGCGGTGGGGCGGAATACGAGGTCAAGGAATGTGAACTCTTAGAAAATCGTCCACGTTTCAGAAATAAGGTGGCGGCGGTATCAAGGGAGTCTTCTATAAGAGCGTGTTTCCACTCTCTAAAAATGAACCAACTCTACAGCCACAGTGATCCGTGTTTGATGTCAGTGTTACGTCACCACCCGGACAGGGAGCCCAAGGGAAAAGGAACACTTCCCCTCCCCCAGTGCAGTTGTTGGCTGTTTGCCTGACAACCTGATATTTCATCCCGATGCTCTTCGCTTTCTTGTTTGTGGGATTATTCACCACCCCACTACCAGACGCCTTCAGTCCCTTGGATCTGAAACCTCACTACTTAATTATGCCCTTATCCCTTGGGCCCAGCAATTCCCTGCCCTGCCTTCCTGTACTGGCTCCAGGACCTTTCCCTCTCCATCAAATCCCAGGACATTCCTCTCGGTTTTTTTGTTTGTTTGTTTTTACATTTTTATTTCGTGTGTGTGTGTGTGAGCGTACCACAGCACACATGTAGAAAGGATAATTTGTAGAAGTCGATTCTCGTTCTCTGCCACGTGAGCCGGAACTCAGGCTGTCAGGTTTTGCAGGACTAGCTTTGACCTGCTGAGCCTTCTCACGTTCTTCCATGGTTTTTATTCCACTCTCTCCTTTTATTTACCCCTGTCCCACCCTCCCCCAGGCTCTCAAATTTGATTTCACTCCTCCATTTGCCCATCCTTCTCACAGCTGAGGTTCTGGACAGTGATGATGGCAATGCTGCCCAACACAACCCCTGCTCCCATGATGTCAGAAGGTGCCACGGTCTCATAGAGGACGTAATACTGCAACATCAGTGCCACCACCACCTCGGAGTGCAGGACAGCACATACCAGGGCAGGGTGGGCCTTGGTGACGGCATAGCTCACACACACAAAGGAAACCAGTGCAAGGAGCCCCACTGCCACCACACAACTCCAGCTGAGAGGGTCTTGGGGTAGCACAGGTGTCTGCAGCACAAAGAGGCCTGGTACAGAGACGGTTAGCCCCACCAGTCCAAATAGGAAGGCCACTGTTGGTAGGCAGGAGGGGAAGTGTAGAGAGCGGTAAACCTGTAGCCCCAGTGACAGTGCCAGACCTCCCAAGAAAGCCAGTACATAGCCCACAGCTGTGTAGAGGCCTGTAGTCCCCTCTTGCAAGGTTCCTAGCCCAGGTCCCACAATGATGATTAGTCCAAGGGTGCTGCCGAACAGGCCACACCAGGCATAGCCACTGAGACGTTGACTCTCCAGGCAGAGTGCGAGGAGAGCAGAGCACACTGTGGAAGAACCTTTTCGAACAGTGACTGCATTGCCTGCAGGCACCACCTGAACCGCACTGTAGGCACATCCGATGCTGAGGACGTTGAGCATGGCATGAAGAAAGGTCCGACCCCGAACATCAGGAGGTCCCAGCAGCGGATCACCACGAAACTTAAGTAACAAGGCAATGGGGAGGTGGAAGAGGCATCGGAAGATGAGCAGCTCCAGCGAGGGCAGATGGGAGGTCTGGTAAGCCATACGGGAGAATGGGCCCACGAAGCCAGCAGACAGGCCTCCACCTAGCAAGGCCACAAACAGGCCCTTGGTGGCATCAGAGGGCCCACAACGATGGTGATGGTTGGAGGGGAG
Source organism: Phyllotis vaccarum (assembly GCA_033318265.1). NCBI lineage: Eukaryota > Metazoa > Chordata > Mammalia > Rodentia > Cricetidae > Phyllotis > Phyllotis vaccarum. The sequence goes on along the minus strand of JARWLC010000003.1, from coordinate 12,164,484 downwards.
GCTGGCTGGAGTGGAGGGCGGCGATGGCTGGGTGAAGTCAGGTAAGTTGAAATAGGGATGTCTGGCATCCTGTTAGGAAGAAAGGAGCTTGGACATGAGGGCAACCAAGGCCTAGGCATCTTGGGGTAGAGTGAGGGCCAGGCTGAGATCTTGGAACCTTCGGGTTTAGTGGAGGAAACTCATAGAGCTAGAAAGGGCTTGAAGATAGATGAGATAGTACAATGTGGGCCTTGAACATCTAAAAGTGGAAGCAAGAGTGAATAGTCCTAGAGCATCATGTTTCTGGGAGGGAAAAAAGAAGACTCAGGGGTACTCTGTTTGTCTGAGGGAGTTAGCTTCAGATGCTGTGTATCTATATGATGTCACAGGCTCCAGGGACTTCTGGGTACACCATTATGAATTTCACTTGTAGGTGTCTCTGAGACCCTTGGGAAGTTTAGAGGAGGGAAGGGGAACATCCAGATGCTAAATGTTGTCCTCACTATTCCGCCTTCGCCCCCCATACTCACCATCTCTTCTTGGACTTCCTCCTCTCCTCCTGGGTCTGGTCGCCTGATCCCCTTCAGAGCTGCAGCCATTATGACTTGGTTGGAGTGGGGGTAAGGTTCTTCCCTAGAACCTTCCTGGTGGGGGGATTATTTTCTCATGAATTCTAACTCTTTTTTTTGTTTGTTTTTGTTGTTTATTTGGGGGGTGCGTTGTTTGCTTGGTTTTGTTTTTTGGCTTGGGGCGAGTTTTGAGGGTGAGAAAGGAAAGAGACAGGATCTTTGAATAGGTCAGGCTATTGGGGCATCGCTGTGTTGTCCGGGCTGATTATAGGTGTAGCCACCATTCCAGGCTTGTTTTCTATCGCTGTTGCCATGACTCCAAGTTCACTCTCTCTCTCCCTCCTCCTCTCCCCCTCTCTCTTTCTTTCTCTTCTCTCTCGTTTGCTCACTCTATAATAAAACTGCTTTTGGTTTATGTTTTGCCTCATTTTATAAGGATTGTATTTTTTTTCTTTTTAGTTTCTTTATATGTGTGTGTTCACGTCTGTATGAATGTGAAAGGCATAGGGTAATATTAGGTATTTTTTTTCAGGCTCTGTCCACCTTTTTAATATTTTTTAAACAGGGTCTTCATTGGTCAAAGCTTGCTTAGTAGACTAGGCTGACTGGACAGAGAACCCCAGGGATCCATATGCCTCCATCTCCCCCACTTTGTGATTTCAAGCATGCTCCTGCTTGGCTTCTCTCTGCCTGCCTCTCTGCAGGTGAATGTGTGCCATACACGTGAGTGTGGGCACTGACATGATGGGCATGTGGAGATCAGGGAACAGCTCAGGTATCTGTCTTCACTTTCCACCTTGTCTGAGACCTTGTCCTTTGCTGTGTGCTTCTGCAAATGTCAGCATAAGTGGCCTGAGAGCTCCTGTAGATCCTATGGATGGTGCTGGGATTACAAAATCCACTACTCTGTCTGGCTTTATGTGAGGTTTAAGGTTATAAACTCGGAACAATCTCCCCAGCTTTTTGTACTTGAGTTCCGGGGCTCAAACCCAGGTCTTCACTTCATGGTTTGTCAGCATTTTACCAAGTGAGCTGTCTATCTCCCCGGCTCTTTTTTGTTTCTTTTTAATTTTATTTTGTGTGCATAGGTGTTTTTGCCTTCTTTGTATGTCTGTGTACCAGTCATGTGTGCCTGTTGCCCTTGGGGGTCAGAAGAGAGTGTCACATCCCCTGAAATGAATTATAGGTATTTGTAAACTGTTGTGAGAGTTCTGAGGGTTGGACCTGAACAAGCAGCCAGTGCTGCTAACCACTGAACTGTCTCTATAGCCCCAGGATCTTTAAAAAAAAAAAAAAAATTTAGTGGGTGGGCAGGTGTTAAATCCCAGTATTTGGGAGACAGAATAGGATTTCTGTGAGTTTCAGGCCAAACTGATCTAAATTCTAGGTCAGCCAGGGCTAAACAGTGAGATCCTGCCTCAAAAAAAAAACAAAAAAAACAAAAAACAAAAACAAAAGGAAAGAAAAGTGTGTGTGTGTGTGTGTGTGTGTGTGTGTGTGTGTGTGTGTGTGCAATCTGAACCATCTCTCCAGTCTCAAAGTTTTATTTTTTAACTATGTGTATGTGGGTGCATCAGTGTAACAGTATGTGTGTGAATGCAGGTGCCTGCAGAGCCTAGAGTTACAGATAAAAACTTACTGAGTGGCCTGACTTGGATGTTGGGGAATCCACGTCTTGGGTCATCTGCAAGAACACTACTCCCTCTTAACCACTGAGCGCGTTCTCCAGCCCTTGCCCAGGCTAGGCTCATACTCAACATATATATTCTGTGGAACCTGACTTTGAAATCTTGGTCTTCATGTCATTGTCTCCGAACATGGTTGGTATTACAGGCATGGGCACCCATATTTGAAGGAGTGTTGGGGTAGGTTTTGTTGCTGCTGCTGTTCAGGAAAAAGTTTACTGAATAGCTTGTATAGGTCTGAGTGGCTTGGAACTTGCTAAGAGACCTTGAACTTGCAGTCACCTTCCTGTCTCTGCTACCCTAGTGCCTGTACTATAGGTTGAGCCACCAAGCTCCACAGGGAGAGTTTTGAGAGTTTGTTCCTGTCTCCTGATGTGTTTTTTGGTTTTTGTTTGGGGGTGTTGGGATCTTACTATGTAGCTCTGGCTGACCTGGAACTTACTGCTTACACCAGGTTGGCCTCCAACTCAAGGAGATCCATCTGCTTCTGCCTCCCCAGAAGCATCATGCCAGTCCTCTCCAGAGTCTAAAGTTTTGCAACACCAGGGAGGAGTCGGTAGGATGTCCCATTGACAGTTCGGGAATATGTTTCTTATGTATATTATTATTCTTCTGTGTTTCTTATGCTTATGTGTGCAGCTAATGCAGGAGGCCCACACCGAGGCCTGCATTTATATACAAGGACACAAAGGTGGATATTTCCACTGGTTAAGGCCAAGTTCCAAGCTTTGTTTATCTGCACTAGTGATCATCCAAGTAAGGCCCCATTCTGCCAGGTTAGGGCCTTCCTTTCCTGTGGGTCTGGTGAAAGTCCTTAGGCACTCCTGAAGAGGGTGTCAAGGGCTATTTATAGCCCTGTGAGGATGCTGACTCTGGGTCTATAGGTTCCACTGGGCCCAATTGTGAGTCTACCATGTTGTATGTCTTCGACCAGAAGAACATGTATGGTGTGTGTCTGTGGTGAGCAAATGTGCACACGTAGCATGCTCTAGACGATGTGCACCCCTGAGTGAAGAATGTGCGGAGGGAAGGGCGGATGTGGGGTGAGTCCCTTTTCTGAGAGAGAGTGGTCTAGGGCAGTACAGCCCTGTCACCACCCCGCAAGGTGTCCACCCTGCGTCGTTCATTTCCCTGTATGGGATCCACCAGGCCAAGGCCATGGGACACCACAACCCAGTGTCGGTGTCGGCTGCGCTGCACTAGCTTCCTCTCGGCAGCAGCAGCGGCGCTGGGGGGGGGGGGGACTGTTTCCGGGGGTGGGGGTGGGGGGGAGGACCGGGGCGGGGGGAGCCGATGATGTCAGTGGCGGCGGCGGCAGCGGCGGGGCTGGGCCGGGGCCGGGCGCTGGGGGGGCCGGGGCAGGAGCTGGAGCCGGAGCTGGAGGAGGGCGAAACCCGAGTGGCCGGGGGCGGCCACGGTGATGAGCCCGGCCAGGCGGACGCGGCGCCATCGCAGTCAGGTTGGCCCCGGGGCAAGCCGGGCAGGGTTAGGGCGGACGGGAGCCAACTACCTTGGCCCCCTCTCTCCGCTGCCCGGCGCCGCGGGGGCCCGGGCCGCGCCCCGCTACCGCTCCCCTTCCAGGTTGATCTAGGGGCGCAGGGGTCGGGGGCTGGAATAAGCCCCGCCCCCGGGCGCGCACGGCGTTTGGGGAGCGACTTAAGGGCGCCCTGGTATGGCGTCCAGCGAGCCATGGCTAGGGGACTTGGTCTCCTGGGGTCGTGGAGAGGGTCGCAATCACTCCAACTATGAAGGGTTAAATTCTGCAACCCAAATGTCCCCCTCCCTCTGTGGGACAGGTTGGGGGTGGGGTGGGGCGGGTGTGATCCCGGGCAAGCGCTGCAAGCTTCTGGGAGAGCGATGGCGTAGGAGCCAGGCAGAGAGGGGGAGGGGTGGCCCTCTGGGCGCCCCAGAGTTGGGGTGTGCAGGGTGCGCAGTGCGAGCAGGAGCCCGGAACCGCCGCGCCGTCGGGGCAGGGTTGTTGTGAGTCTTGGAGATTGTGCCTCCTACGGTGTAGGGAGCAAGGTAGACTGCTCCTGGGCACCACTGTTTGCGAGTCTGACACGGAGGGGTGTGCTAGGGCCTTCCCTTATATAGAGAGATAGAAAGTCAGGAGGGGTACTCACTGGTACAGAATTACAAGATATGTCCCTGTGGCTTTAGGTGACAGATACCTTGAGTGTGGTATTTAGGGTTGTATGTATAGTTTTGCCAGCATGTACTTTCTTGTTACATGTATGAATGTTTTCCTTAGAGGTTGTGCGTGTGTGTGGTGGGCACCAGAATACAGGGTGTGTGTTTCTGTTCGAAGAGTGCATCGTGGACCTTTGAATCAGAATAAGTGACTTCCACTTCTGTAGTCCTGCTGAGGTGTGGTCCAGTTGTGTAGAGGACAGAGAGTGGATGAATTTGTGTGTTTGTAATGGGCAAGTTTCATGGGGCCTGCATGTCTGGAACTCAGATCTACCGGTCAACAGGAGCATGAAGTCTGTGGGTCAGCTGGTTCTGGTGTGAGGGCTCTGGGTGGGATATGCAAAATATATTTGTGGGATCATGGGTGGCCAAGCAATGGGAAGGTTGCGTGTTTACAACATTCTCCATGGGATTCTTTGTGACGTTGTTTGTGGGAGCCTGTCTGGGCTGTTGGGCTGGGAGTCAAGCTGGTCAGAAAACACTTGGGAGGTGGCGTGACAAGGGCAATGTGGGCCACAGACCCAGAGTCCAGTGGAAAGCTATATGTGCATGCCTAGCTTCTGTGTGCTTAAGTGAGGGGTGTAGGGCTGCTCAGGATATGCCATGGGAAGGTTGAGAGATAAATATTAGCCAGAGCAAGAGCAGCAGGCATGGACATTGTTGAGTGGTGCTGTTCTTTCGAAGGGTCTGTGTGTTTACCCCTCACCCAACATGTCAAGGCCATAAGGGAAGGAAAGTCCTGGAGCCTACAAGGGAAACAAGTTTAGACAGAGTCTCTTCTTGGCCATGTTTATGTAAAGATCGGGTGTGACTTTTGTCACTAAAATGGAAAAAAGGATCCTGAAGATTTTAGTTTCCTGCTCTTGCTTTACCCTCTCTTTTCTCTACCCCCTTGGGGTATCTCTGACGAACATGGGGCTCTGCTCCTGTGACAGTGGACTAAATCTGCTCGCTAAGCAGATTCTTTGGAACAGATTTCTCACACCTTTGGGGCCTGGGCCTTTCTGTGCAGGTAGGAGATACACGTGTATATTCACCTCATTTGTATACAACACTATACTGCATCTAGCCTGTGTGTACAGTAGGGAAGTATGGTGGTTTTATGGCCATGTTCTCTGTGATAGCTGATGGGGCTGGCTGCCTATGAGGCCTGTAGGACAGATGCAAGAAGATAGGAGTCCCACGTTGGAGCTGAAGTGTTCTGGTAACTCTACAACTTCCTCACTGGGACATTCTGAGTCTCCCATCCTACCCTAAGATCTTCCAACAGCATATGGAAAATAGACCCATTATACAGCAGCAGATCAGAGATCATGCCTGTGGCAGCCCCCTTCAGCCCTGCTGCTGCTGCAGAGGATCCCTGCTCCCAGTTTCACTAGTAACAGTAGCCATAAACAGTTGGTTTGCACTAATGTACCATCACTCATCCATCCCTCCCTGACACCCTGACTGCCTCACTGAAATCCAGACAGTAAGTACTTTGCCCCAAGTCACTTTGGTAGTGAGAAGTAGTGAGGCTCCAGATTTTGTCTCTTGACTTTTGCACTCTGCTACTTTCTGGAGTATTCAGCATACACATGCCAACACATATGCCACAGTTTGTGTAGAACAGCTCACTTTTTTTTTTTTTTTTTTTTTTTTTGATACAAGTCTTTAGCCAAGACTAGCCTTTTCAGTTCTGGCAATCTTCCTGCTTCAACTTTCTGGATACTGGGATTACAGGCTTGAGCCATCACACCTGGCTTACCAATACATTTTTTAATTTAAAAAATATTTATTTTATTCATATGAATATTTTGCTCATATGTATGTCTGTGCCTGGTGCCTTAGGAGTTCAGAAGGTAGTTTTGGATCTTCTGCAACTGGAGTTAAGGATGGCTGTGAGCCACCATATGGATGCTGGGAATTAAACCTGGGTCCTCTTAATGAACAAGTGTCCTTAACTGCTGAGCCATCTCTCTCCAGCCCTTCACTAATCTATTTTTGAAGACCTGTATTCATAGACAGTGCTCTTAAGAGTCCTAACCCAGGGTGTGCTGTGGATTTTGTCTTGTGGGTGCTGGCTGTAGGGCACCGATTATTGATTAATCAGAAAGCTGATTGTCCTTGTCTTGTGAGTCATAAAAGAAAGGAAAAGAAGAGATGCATTTTAGTTCAGTTTTCACTGGAGGAGTGTTGGAAAGGTCAAGGAAAGGGCATTAAATGTGTGAGTGGGTGAGTGAGCGTGTGTGTGTTTCATGCACTTGAGTGAGTCGGTACAAATGCCCAGTGCACATATGGAAGTCAAGGCAAAGCATCGGCTGTCTTCCTCTATTGCCTCCACCTCATTGACTTGAGAAAGGGTCTGACCCTGACCCAGAAGTTGCTATTTTGGCTGGGCAATGAGCCCTCTAATACTGAGGTGACAGGTACAGAGCCTTGTCCCAGCATTTTATTTGGGTGCTAGGGATTGAATTCACGTGCTGTTACTCATAGAACTGTCTCCCTGGCCCTGATTTTTTTCCAGACACACTTATTTATATGTGTTTGCACACGTGCCACACTGTACATGTAGAGTTCAGAGAACAGCTTCTCCCCTTCACCATGTGGATCCTGGAGATTCAGGTTTGCAGGCTTGTGGGGCATCACCTATACCCTTTGAGCTGTATTGCCCTAGCTTTTGTGTTTTTTAGACAGGTTCTCAATATGTAGCCCAAGGTGGCCTTGAACTCTCTGCAGTCCTTCTGAGTGCTGGGATTACAAGCATGAGCTATTAGACCCGGCTTTCAAGCACCATTTTCAGCCCAGGAGTTATGCTAAACTGTAGTTATTGCTAAGAAAGCAGGATAGGGAGATAAAGCTGCAGGCAAGCAGATAGCATGTAGTCCATTGCCTTGACCCCTGTGAGTGTTAACAAGGCTTGAACCGCTCTGGCAGCCAGAGGGGCTTGAGAAGGCTTGCCAGTCATTTCCATGCGGTTTCAGCCGGACTTGGTGACTGCTGGATTTGGGAACAAGGGAAAGGGTGGAGTCAGATGTGACACAGTTAACACTTAGCACGTGAGAGTTTGTGTGGTGATTTATGTAACCAGCTGGCCTGCTATCGGCTCTTCAGGGCAGGATCCAGCAGTATGGCAGAGGGAAAGATTCAGCATCTGGGGTCATCCAAGCCTGGGTTCAAATTTTGGCTGTTACAAATCTATGTGACCTTGAACAAGGTTTATTCTCTCTGAGTCTCAGTTTCCTGTTCTGTAAAATTGGGAGAATATAAATACCTACTGTGGCTTATTGCGGGTGGATGTGAGGGTATAATTAAATGAGACGATGTATATAAAGCCTCTAGAAATGTATCAGGAAAACTGAGTGTTTGCACGAATAAAGGAAATCCAGAGCCAGATCTCTGGGAAAGGCTGAAATATCAAAGAGAGGAAACACCACAGTCAGATCTCACCCAGCTGTCTTCCAGCTTCCTCAGCCTTACTCCTCGTGGCTTCTACTGCCTGCTCTGTCTTCCTACGCCTGCCTTAATACCCTTTTCACCCAGTTCTTTCACATCCAGGTTAAGATTAAAGGTGTGGGCTACTACTATATGGTAGTTAGCCTTGAACTCACAAAAACACAGAAAGATCTCCTCTGTCCCTGGAGTTATGGGATTAAAGGCCTGACACCACTACTGCCTGCCTGGTAGCCTGGAACTCCCTCTGTAAACCAAGCTGGCCTCAAACTCAGGTCTGCTGGGATTAAGGGTGTAGGTCAAACTGGTTTTTATTAAATATGAAACATATCACCACAACAGAGTGTCTCAAACATCATCCTTAGTTCCAAGGATGGCTTCTTATTTTTGAGAGCGAGACTCAAGGAAGAGACTCCAGGAAGAACAGTTTTACTTGTTTTAGAAAAGTTTCATTATATAGCCCTTACTAACTTCAAACCCATGATCTTCTAGATCTCAGCACAGCCTCCAGAGTTCGAGATTAAAGGCTTATGCCACCAACACAAATTCTTTCACTTACCAAAATCTTGCCATTCTGGCATCTCTGTCATCATTCTGGGCCGGGGTGGGACCCAAGGCCATGCTAGGGAGGTGTCCTTTGGTTGTGCTGTATTTTCAGTCTCTAGACTTTGTTTTTTTAAACCTCTCATGATGCACTAGGCACTGTTATAAGAAAAAGATACTTGAGCAAACAGCATAGTCAAAAAATGTTACCCCTGCTCTCCATGGAGCCCACAGTGTGACATGAGGGAAAATGCTTTTTGAAGTGGGGAGGGGTCAGGGAAGGCCCCTAAGCAAGGTGACTTGTAGAACAATGAGGTATGAGGTCATCTGGGGGAAAGAACAATCCAGATGGGGGGAACAGCAAGAGGTGAAGCTTCCTGGTATATGTGCTCAGTGGCACCTCTGAGGTTGTTCAGAGTAGAGAAGTGTAGGTCAGTTATGGAGTGCTTCCTTAGCATGCTTGAGACCTTGGGTTCAATCCTACTAACATACATACACACACACACACACCCCACAGAGCAAAGAAACAGGACAAACAAGACTTTAAAACTAGAACCACCAAATCCATCCTTTCAAAATTATATTTGTTTACTTAATGTGTATGGGTATTTTGCCTGCATGTCTGTGTACCACGCACCAGCCTGCTGCCTGAGAAAGTCAGGACTGTAGACTGTTGTGAGCTGCCTTGGAAGTTCTGGGAATTGAACCTGGATCCCTGGAAGAGTAGACCGTGCTCTTAACTGCTGAGCCACCACCTCCCCAGCCCAGCACCAAGTTCCTACTTTTCTCACTGTTTTCCAGGGCAAAGTTCCAAGGCTAGGCAGTCATTCCGAGGTATCCATGAGAGACTGGTTCTAGAGTGTCCCATGGGTATTGAAATCCTTAGGTGTTCAATTGCTTATATAAGATGATGTATTTCTATAATCCCAGCACTGGGGAGATAGAGATCAGGAAGGGGTTCAAGGCCATCCTTGATCAGTTCAAGGTCTGAGCTATAGAAGACCCTGTCTCAAAATAAACAAACAAACAAAAAAAGTAGTTGCATCTAAATTATGTATGTCCTCCCATTTACATTTTTATCTCTACTTAATATGTTTACTATCACATAAATTCCACGGAATAGTCTGGGGAAGTTTTATTTTATTTTACTTTCTTTGCTTTGATGAGGGTTTTCTTATATATATTTGGTATGTAGATCAGGCTGGCATTGAACATGCTGTGATCCTTTTGCTTCTCAGTACTGGGCTTCCAAGCATGTGCCATCTGTTTAAATCGTTGTTGTATTGTGTTGAGTGGAGACTAATCACGAGAGAATGAAGTCTGTGTGTTCAATAGAGGAGCAGTGTTTTGGAATACTGCTGCTCCCCGGTTGGTTGGGTCCACCAGTTAGTAGCTCACTTCACCTTTACAACCACTCTGCACAGTGAGAATTATTTATCACCCTCTCCATCAGACAGGGAAATTGAGATAAAGGCTAAGTAAGTTTTCCAAGATCACTTAACTAGTATCTTCGTCTCCCATGACCCCTTTCAGAGCACTGGCCAGTGATGGAGCTGCTGAACTGGTTTATGCTCTAAGGGAGTTATCAGCAAACCCAGCCACAGATCACTGCACCACTACATTCCCTTGACCTTAAGATGAGTTTGCAGTGTTTAACTTCTTCACAGTGATTATTGTGAGTGTTAAATGAGATGATTTACATAGCACACTTTGCTATACTTTGCCCATAAGTAAATGGCAGCTCTAAAGCTTGTAGTGATAATGATTCTAGGTGACCGCTGAGGGTCAGGCCAGTTTTGGGTCTGTGCAATTCTAAGAAGCACCAACAGGCTAAGTTCCATACTGTGGCAGTCCACACAGGTGCATATCTGCAGGCACCCATCTTGTAACATGTAGTGTAGGTGGGCAATCCTGACTGGCCTCAGGAATGAATGGGGACTGGGATCAAACTGACTTTGCTCATCTTTACATGGCTTCCTCGAAGAAGAAGCCACCTAATTTTCACAAAAGCTCTAAGTAGGCTAGCAGTGTTCCAGTGGGGGCTGTTAGCATTATTGTGGTATACTGAAGTCATTGGAGGCTTTGGAGCCAAACTGTATGGGGTCAGATCCCAGTTTACCTACTAACTGGTTAGACAGCCTTAAGCAAGCTCTAGCATACCCGAGGTCCTATTAAAGTGGAGAAGCCCACATCAAGTGATAAGGGAAAATGAAATAATGCAAATACCGTGCTGATGCCATAGGAGGGAGGAGGCAATGGCTGCAGACGACAGATAAGGTAGGACTCTGTCTCCAGAAACTCTGACCATATCACAGCAGAGCGACAAATGGGGCAACACTTGGGCTCTTGTTCTGTGCCAGGCATGGTGGTCACAACTTTGGATTATTGTTTACCATCTGCTCTCTTGCCTGGAGTAGGTATCAGAGCCATCTCTTAGGGAAGATGTCCAGATAATATAGGTGATCAATGAGCAGTGAGCATTGTGGGGTGATAATTAGGTGAGGGGCTTCTGACTGGGGCACTAATATGAATATGTGTGACCATGGCATGTGGAAGGGGCCAGAACATCCTGACTGCACCGAGAGTGGATGAGGACCCAAGCAGTCGCTACTGTTCTTACCAGCCATGTGACTTTGCATAAAGGATGTGCCCGACTCTGGAACTCAGATCCTCAACTGAACAATGGGAACCTAAGACTTACAGAGTCCAGCACAGCTGTGAAGCACCCTCACTTGTGATTATTATAGCTCACAGCTGGATGAACCTCTCATCAAGAGGTGAGATAGGGGTACCTCACCCCCAGCTTTAAAGGCAAAATCCACAAGCCAAAGGTCTCAGAATAAGGAGCGGGACCTAAAACTCTGTCACTCTTGGTCTGGTGACTTTCAGTGTCTGCTAGAGACTAGAGCAAGCAGAGGCAGGTGCCTATATCAGTGGTCACCTGGTGCCTGGACTAGGAAGCTCCCCCACCACTAAGAATTTTGGGTCTGAGGTGTTGAGGTGTGTATGAGGACACATACTCCTAATATGAAAATCTGATCAGATTAGTCCAATGTGGGGGGGACCTCTATTTTGATATGTAAATAAACCCACTGTGATTTTTAAAAATGCAAATCTTTGAGTCTCAAGATTAGGTCAAAGGGATTAGAAAGTGATCTGTGAGGCTGTCCTGAACCTGTGGGATTGAACTGTGTTGGCTTGTTATGTGGAGGTGAATTGGGATATGCAAATTATCTGTTGCTGTCCTCCTCAGGGCCAGCATAGCAGGGCTCAGCTATAATCTATGTGGCCTCCTTGGTCTGATTGGATTTGGCCAAATAGCCTGACAGGCTCCTGGGAGGGATCAGGATTTTCAGAGCAGCCTATGACTTTGACTGGTGTACTAATGCCCACATCCTGGATCCTTTCCCTGTGAGGACTCTATCCTATCTGATTTCTGACACAATTTCTGTTTCTCTGCAGAAGGAAAAGGCCAGGCTGAAGGAACTTGCTGAGCCACTGCTCTGCTCCATGTTGGCTATGTTCTCAGGTGAGAGGGTGTTGGGGGGGGGTAGACCTGGGGTAGGAGGCCAGCAGAGCAGCTGTTTGTCCAGTACTGAAAAATGCTTGTGTGGGGAAAACTTCCCACATCTACTGCTTACCGTGAATCTGGGGGTTATGACCACTTGACCTTCACTATGAGCTGACGTATCCCTAGCCTCTTCTGGCGCAGATGTTAGACATAACCAGCCTTGGAGACTGGTTTGATTCTGGGTGGCTTAGTGTTAACCCATGACTTTTGTGACCTGACTTCATCAGCCTTCCACCAGATTCAGACCAACTTCTAACTGTCCTCCGTTCATCTCCCTGGTCTCAGAGGCTCCTGATTTCTGCCCAGCCTCTGAGACTCTCCCTGGCCTCTCTTCTCCATGTGTAGGCTGGCACCATGCCACCCCCTGCAGAGGTGACGGACCCATCCCATGCCCCTGCTGTCCTGCGTCAGCTCAATGAGCAGCGGCTCCGTGGCCTCTTCTGTGATGTCACCCTCATAGCTGGAGACACCAAGTTTCCTGCTCACCGCAGCGTCCTGGCTGCCTCTAGTCCCTTCTTCAGAGAAGCCCTGTTAGCTTCGGCTCCATTGCCCCTCCCACCAGTTACTGGTGGCTCAGCTCCCAGCCCTGCAACCACCACAGCTGCCTCTTCCTCCTCTTCCTCCTCTTCCCCTCCAGCCTCCCCTCACCCTTCATCCCCTCCACGGGTCCTAGAGCTTCCAGGGGTCCCAGCAGCTGCCTTTTCCGATGTCCTCAACTTCATTTATAGTGCCCGGCTTGCACTCCCTGATGGGGGAGGGGATGGGGCAGCTGTGGCAGAGATCGGAGCTCTCGGGCGGCGGCTGGGTATCTCCCGCCTACAGGGCCTGGGGGAAGGGGGCGATACTTGGGTACCTCCCGCTCCCACTCCCCTGGCCACCTCACAGCCTGAAGAGGACAGTTTGGGGCCAGGTCCTAGACCAGATGGCCAGTGGGAGGGTGACAAAGCTGAGGCCCAGGCTCCTGACTCACAGCCCTCCTTGCCCCGGCGGCCCTTTCCCTGCCCCCGATGTGGAAAAAGCTTCATCCATCCCAAGCGGCTGCAGACCCATGAGGCCCAGTGTCGACGGGGGTCCAACGCCCGAAGGTCTGCAGGCCTAGGAGCTGGGGCCTCTGGCCCCGGGGGCCCTGCAGGAGTAGATGCCTCAGCCCTGCCACAACCAGTAGGCATCAGAGATGGCCCTGAGCATGTGGTGAAGGTGGTGGGAGGCCATGTGCTCTATGTATGTGCGGCCTGCGAGCGTTCCTACGTGACCCTGTCCAGCCTGAAGCGCCACAGCAACGTACACTCATGGCGGAGGAAGTACCCCTGCCGCTACTGTGAGAAGGTGTTTGCCCTGGCTGAGTACCGCACGAAGCACGAGGTGTGGCACACCGGGGAACGCAGGTGAGTGGCCTCAGGCGGATAAGGGAGGGATGGACAGAGTGTGGGGTCTAGAAAGCCAACCATCCACACTGGGGTCTGCTCTTGTTCCGGTCCCAGCTCACTGCCACCATTTGCCTCCTTTGAGTGCCAGTTCCTTCACCTGAGGCTCCACATCTTGCCTGCCTATCCAGGCTTGGTGCTATGAGAAAATCTAGGATGGGGAGGGAAGTTTGCCCTCACAGGTGAGGACTTCACAGGCCTGCCCACCGGACTGAGAGAATTCAGAACAGCACTTGATACTCCCTTGGCATGTTTATTTTGTCATTTGTAGCACAGAAGACATTTTGAGGACTAAAATATATAACTATTCCCATTTTACCACAGAACAGCTAAGGTGAGAGTTGAAGCTAGCAGAGGCAGGGTGTGGAGCTTGGTCCAGTTCTGCCCCAGCATCTAGCAGGGTCCAGCAAGTGGCAGGAAGGGAGGATGAACAAGTTGCTGGGGAAGTTAAGTTTGAGGGCGAGATGAGGGAGGCCCTGGCTTCAGGGCCTCTAACTCAAGTGGCTCTGTTCCTGCCCTATTCCCTGCTGTCCTGGCCCAGGTACCAGTGCATCTTCTGCTGGGAAACCTTTGTCACCTATTATAACCTGAAGACCCACCAGCGAGCCTTCCATGGCATTAGCCCTGGCCTCCTAGCCAGTGAGAAGACACCCAATGGAGGCTACAAACCCAAGCTTAATACCCTCAAGCTGTACCGCCTGCTCCCCATGCGGGCAGCCAAGCGGCCCTACAAGACCTACAGTCAGGGAGCCCCCGAGGCCCCTCCTTCTCCAAGCCTCCACACACCGGCCCCTGCAGCAATGCCAACCAGCCCCCAACCTCTGCCCACACCTGCCCCAGAGCCTGGTCCACCCCCCTCTGTCATCACCTTTGCCCATCCACCTCCCTCTGTCATTGTTCATGGGAGCAGTAGCAGTGCTGGAGCTGGGGGTGGACCAGCCAGCACAGGAGGGTCTCACGCTGCCTCAGTCATCACTTATACGACACCCCCAAGACCCCCCAAGAAACGAGAGTACCCACCTCCTCCCCCTGAGCCTGCAGCAACACCCACCAGCCCAGCCACAGCTGCAGGGCCAGCCTCAGCCACAGAGGAAGCCAAGGGCCGGAATCTGCGGGCTGGGAGGACCCTGACTTACACAGCCAAACCCGTGGGTGGGGTGAGTGGGAGTGGGGGTTCCCCCACAGGGACAGGCAGAGGCTCCTCTCAGCTTCAGGCTCCACCTCCACTGTGTCAGATCACTGTGCGAATTGGGGAGGAAGCCATTGTCAAGCGTCGCATCTCAGAAACTGACCTGCGTCCTGGAGAGCTGAGTGGAGAAGAAGTAGAGGAGACTGAAGAAGAGGAGGAGGAGGAGGAAGAAGAGGAGGAGGAGGAGGACCAGGAAGAATCAGAGGCCGGAGGAGAAGATCAGCTCTGGAGGCCCTACTATTCATACAAACCGAAGCGCAAGGCTGGAGCTAACGCGAGTGGGGTGAGCGGTGTCAGTGGACTGGCCCGAGGACGAAGACCACCACGCTGGAGGCAGAAGCTAGAACGGAAGGCCTGGGAGGAGACCTCATCAGTGGAGGGCCCAGGAGGACGAGGACGTGGTGAACGTAGGCACCGTTGTGGGGACTGTGCCCAGACCTTTGCCACCCTGAGGAAGCTGAGAAAGCACCAGGAAGCCCACAGTGGGGGCTCCCACAGCTCCAGGACTGGGAGGAGGTCTTCTGCCCGATTCACCTGCCCCCATTGTGCCAAGGTGTGCAAGACAGCAGCTGCCCTGAACCGACATGGGCAGAGGCATGCAGTGGAACGGCCTGGGGGTACTCCCACACCTGTCATTGCCTATTCCAAAGGCAGCATTGGCACCAGGCCCAGTGATGTCAAAGAGGAGGCCCCCCAAGAGATGCAAGTGTCCTCATCAAGTGGGGAGGCAGGTGGTGGTAGTGCTGCCGCCGCCGCCACCGCCACCGCTGCTGCTGCTGCTGCTCCTGAAGCTCCTGAAACTGCCTCACTCCAGGACCCTGTCATCTCTGGGGGTGAGGAGCCCCTAGTAGCGGGTGGGGGCAGCTATGTGTACCCACCTGTGCAGGAATTTCCCCTTGCCCTGATAGGAGGCAGCCGGGAGGCCGGTGGTAGCAGAGGAAAACCTGGGAATGAGGGATCAGTGGGAGCTTCTGAGGGAGACCGGATAGAGGGAATGGGGACTGCCAAAGTCACCTTCTACCCTGAACCCTACCCACTTGTCTATGGCCCACAGCTTCTTGCTGCCTACCCTTACAACTTCAGCAACTTGGCTGCTCTCCCAGTTGCACTCAACATGGTCCTACCTGATGAGAAGGGTGGTGGGGCCCTCCCTTTTCTACCCGGGGTCTTTGGCTACGCAGTGAATCCTCAAGCAGCACCCCTTCCCCCACCAACCCCACCTCCCCCAACTCTTCCTCTGCCAGTTGCTCCTAAGGGAGTAGGGGAACCGGCAGGGGTTGAGAGAACCCAAAAGGGAGATGTGGGGTGAGCACTAAGACCAGGTTCCCCTTTCATCAGATGCCACCCTCCCTGAGCCCCCCACCACTAGCAGCTCCCTGGCCTCCCTGCCCTTGGGAGCCCCATCAAACTCTAGTGCAGGGATTCAGGGGGCCCCTGGAGCTCAGGAGTCAGGTTGCTTTGTGTGATTGTAGTCTCCCCACCCCCGAGAAGGGATTTTTGGTGGTTCCACCCCTCAATCTTTTCCAGGGAATGACCCCTGTGAGGGGAAGAGGAGCCAGCTCCCATCCCTTCTCCAGCCCTTGGGGCAACTGAGCAATATACTTATCTGAATCTCTACTTACAGCCCCCACCAGCTCTGAATGTCTAACTTGCTCCCCTGATTTGTAAACCTGGGGGAAACCATCTCTCTCACCTAATGATGCCTGCTCCTTCTGAAGCTTTCTCCACACCCTTCCCCAGATGCTTCCTAGCACATTCCATTCTTTGTGGCCCAGGGCCTGGACCAGACCATTGTGATATCTGACCCACCAGCCTGGAAGCATGGCTTTGGATTCCGTTCTTCCCAAGGGTGGGTTGCTCTGTCCTTGTTTCATATTACGAGGCCATGCTTCCTTGGCTTCTATGCCTTTGGAGCTTCCATATCCCCTCCTGTGCTCCTAGACTTTGGACATGGCCTAATTCAATCCAGGAAGGTGGAGGGGGTTCTATGGCTGAGCACTTTTTCAGTACAGGGCAGGGAAATCTTGGACCTACCTTCACCCCCAAATCCAGTGACTCCAGTTTCTTCCAAGACAAAAGAGGTGAATAGATCATATCTCTTCTGGCCTTTATATGTGGCTTCTTCGGGGCTAAACCAAAATTGAGCACCAGGTATGAAGCACTCCATATAGGATGGAGAAGAGAATCTACTTTCTCCCTGCCGATCCATCACTATGGCTTCTTCTAGATTAGACCAAATAGCCAGAAAATTGATGGGGGTTTGATGTGTGGATAACCCAAGATTTGCACATAACCTTCCATCCCTACCTTGACCCTTCCCTCCTGGTGTCCCTGTCCTCACCAGTCACTCCAGGTGGTTTCGAGGGAACCATCTCCTCTTCTGGTGGGCTTTGGGGTATCCCCACCAACTTTGCCTCCAAATTAGCACCTTATGCCCCATCTTTGTCTCAGTTCCCCACACCCAAAGATCCCAGCCTAGGGATGGGGTGCAGGGACTTTAGATAGTCCCTAACCCTAATTTGCACTAGTTAACCCTGGTTAGGGGTCCCTATTTCTTCCAGTGGGGAAACTAAGGAAATGTTTGTTCCTAATTCTTGTTGAAAATGGGGCCTCCCCAATGTGTGATTAGATGGATATTTCCCATATTACTCACCTCGCTTCCCCCCAAAAAACAGCTGAAAAGGGGAAGAGGCGGTTTCAGGGAGCAAATTTGATGTGGGAATTAGAGGAGTAGGACTTTTACAAGGAGAAAGGGCTGTTTTAATCAAAATGACAGCCTATCTCTCAGCTACTGTTTTCTGGGGCCAAGATGACTGCCGTCTGACCTACTGTGGGGAGGGCAAGATCATGGCTGGAGGGAGGTGAGCTTGAAAATGCCAGGAGCATCTTTCCGCCCCTTCTGACCTCCCCAGTACAGAGGAAGGGGGAGGTTTTGACAGGCTTCCTGAGTGTTGATCATGGGGGGTCACTCCGTCTCTCCTCTGTCTCTGCACTTTTCTTGGTTTTGGCCACGGCCTGAGTGAAGAATTTCCTACTGAATGTACCAATGTAAGGGGGAAATAAGTTTCAAACAGGGAAAAATGGAAGAAAAGGAAAAAAAAATCACTAAATATTCCCATAAATCTTGTTTCTGGCACTTTAGAAAAACTGCAAAAAATACATAATAAAGAATACATATATATATATACACACACAAATTATATATATAAATATATCTATATATACAGCGGAACCACAAGAGAGACTAAGGAAAGCCTGAAGGCAGGGGCAGATGTGACGACAGTCCCCTGTGCCCTTCACCTTCATTCCTCGGAGAAGGGAGGGGAGAGGGATGAAAATGAACTGTGCAATTTGAATTTCAGAATAGATCAAAATTCCAAAACCATGAACCTTTTGGAAGAATTGAGATTGTCAGTGTTTTTTTTTTTTTTTTTTTTTTCCGGTAAGGGGAATAGCTTCCAGAACTGGGCAACAAGTAAAAGTTGTGGCAAAGCAGAAACTTAATATGTATTTGAGCCGGAAAGTTTCAGTACTGTGCATTTCAGGTATTGGAAACTTGGGATTTTGCAACTTTGTCATTTGAAGATGATCAAGTCTTGTCAGTTTGTGCCCTCTGTCCCCATGTTCCCTGGAAAGAAGGGGTGATAGAGTGGGAAGGTCACTGGTTCTGTGCCACAGCACAGAGACTTAGAATCCTAGACTCTAGCTCTATATGTAGTGAGGACCCAGATTTAGAGAAACTGACCAATATTTATCTTCAGATTTGTGTGTGTTTCCAATTCTCTAGGCCAATAAACCACAAAACAAATGGACTGTGCACACAGTGGGATGCCAGGTGCGGTTATTGTGTGGCGGTGTGTCTGGGGGCAGGCCTTTACTTTTTTGTGCTCTGAAGGGATCTCGAGACCTGTAGCCTAGTCCCCTTCCCAGGACTGACATCTAGCAACTGAGTTGATGTGAGGCTTAAACTCCAGGCACGTCACTGTAATTGTATAGCCATCAGGCTCCAGCTCACTGTGATCAGACCTCCAAGTAGAGACATTAATTTAGGAGCTGGAGATGTAACTCAGTTGAGTGCTTGCCTGCAAAGCCTGGGTTTGTTTCTCAGTCCGGCAGGGTGGCACAAACTTCTAATCCCAGCACTCGGGAGGTGAAGGCAAGAGGATCCGAAGTTCAGGGCCATCCTCAGCTACATATAGAGTTTCAGGTTAGCCTGGGCTTCACAAGGTCCCTTCTCAAAAATGCAGTGCCCCCTCCTTTAGAAACATCCTCAGTGAGTACAAGTGTTAGGTTCAAGACTTCTGTGTCCCAGAATAATCTTTGCCTTAAACCAGATCCACCTCTTTGTCTAGTTTGAAGGAACACTGGGGCAGACACTGTGTCATGGCCATTAGAGCTCCTCTTCCTACGCCCTCTTTGGCTTCCTTGCCTGCTGTGTATCCAGTTGTGTCATGCAGGGGTAGCTGGGAACATGAATAAGGCTGGTCAGGTAGATGGGAGCTCCCTGGCTAGAGTGGGCAGCCACTGAGAAGCCCTAGCTGGTTCCATCAACAGCAGTAGTGGGTCTAGTGTTGTAGTTTTATAAATGTCTTCAATAGAAGCCTGAAATCCAAATGTCTGTAAAATACACAAATTTTAAAGGTACCAAGGTTCAAATATTTTTCCTTTAATTTTATGTGTGTGTTGTTTGCATGTGAGTGCACCACATGTGTGCTGTGCCAGATGAGACTGGAAAGAGGGTGTTGGATCCCCTGGGACTTGAGTTGCAAATGTGGGTGCTGGGAATCAAACCCCAGTCCTCTAGAAGAGCAGCCAATGCTCTGAACCTCACAATCTCTCTCCAGCCCTTAGTTCAAGTTGAAAATTACACACATTTAATCTCAGAATTCTGTAAGCAGAAGCAAGTGGATCTCTGTGAGTTTGAGGCCAACCTGGTCTGCATAACAAGTTACAAGCTAGCCAGGGTTACATGTCTCTGAGACTCTGCCTCAAAAAACCAAGATGGTTAGTAGGTGATAATGACACACATAATCCCAGTCACTCCAAAGGCAAGACGGAAAGTTTGAAGCTGTATAGTGAGTTGGAGGCCAGACAATACAATTTAATAAAATACTATTTCTAGAACAAAAAAACAAAAAAAACATAATCCCAGTACTTGAAAGAGGCAGAAGTATCAGTAGTTCAAAGTTGTCTCAAGCACCAATAACAAACCCATGAAATCAAAAATGAAGAAAAAATAAGGGTAAGTAGTTCAGGGGTAGAGCACTTCCCTACTGTTGGGCAAGGCTCTAGGTTCAATTCCAACTACTCCAAAACAAACCAATAAATACTGGACAGCCCAAGAACACGAGCTAAAAAAACCCCAAACCCTATCAGTGTCAAAGCTCTGATATATAGGAATTCTCTATGGGTATATACTAATATCAGCTTCATTGTACAGACACAGAAGCAGATCTGAGTTTAGTGTTTGTGTGCCAAAATTAGAACTTGAATAGGTTCTTTGTGTGAGATGGTCTTGTTCTATAGCCTAATCTGGCTGAACCCCACAGCAATTAATTCTGCCTCAGCCTTCCAATGCTGGGATTCTAAGTATGAGCCACGATGCCTGATTTGAATAATCTCTTTCCTCCCCTCTCCTCACCCCCTCCCCAATCTATACTGGCCCAATTTCCTCACCTCTGTTGTCCATGTTCTGGGATTACAGTCATTATCCACCACTCTTAGATTTTTTTTTTTTTTTTTTGGCCTGGCTGTCTTAAAACTTTCTTTGTAGACCAAGCTGGCCTTGAACTCACAGAGATCTGGCAGTTTCTGCCTCCCAAGTGCTGAGACTAAAGATGTGTGGTTACCACTGCCTGCCCGGCCACCACTCTTGGATCTTAAAAGTTTGTTTTGTTTTTAATGTCTCCTCATTGCAAATGCAAACATTGTAGAAATAACCTTTTAGTATAAAGGTGGTAATCATCAAAAAAAAATTATAGAAAGTTAAAAATAAAAATGACTACTCACAACATTCATTTGTAGGCAGTATTATATATTTCTTTCCAGAATTTTTCCCCCCTCTTTACTATAATGTTAAGTACATATAGGCTAGGACCTGTGTACATTGCTGGGGACATTATAGTCACCAACACATTTCCTGTCCTCAAAAGGCTTACAATCTACTAATAATTATATTTTATTAGAGATATAAGATATGGCATTCGGTGTAGCTTCGAGAATCCAAACCCAAATGTGCTGGCTCACCAAGGCCTGTAATCCCAACATTTGGTAAATTTAGGAAGTAACATTGCTGAGAGTTTGAAGCCAGCCTGAGATACATAGTTCCCACCTAGCTTTGTCCATAGAGTGAAACACTTTCTCAAAAACAAAAAACCCAGAATGATATTTCAGGTGAGCCCAAGGCATCCCAAGTCCCACTTGAACGCCGCCTAGAAACTGGATTCTTACAGGAGTTAAGTGGTTACAACGTGAGAACACCTGTAACACTGGCAAAAATGGCCCTCTGGTCCTCAAGGAAAAGGTTCAATAGGGGGCAAATGGTATGTGGCATCTAAGAAAATGACCAGGGTCCCGACGCTTGTGAAAACGATGAATGTCCACAGGAAAAGACGGTCCACAACCATGGCCACGAACTGCCAGTCCTCCTTCAGCTAAGGGCAGGCAGGACAAAGAAATAAGCTCTAGGGCCAGAGCCCTGGAAGGCCCACCCCTTGAAGAATCCAGTCAAGGTATATTTATTTGGAATCTGAGAAAAAGGCAACCAGCCCAAGAACCGAGCCACCGGCTAGATATGAAACTAGAGAGCCTGTAGGAAAGTAAAAGAGGAACAAAGCGCACTTCCAATCAGAAACGGAAGCGACTTCCGAGGGCGGAGCTTGAGCTTGGGGGTGGAGCCTGCGGGATCCAACCGCGTTGGACTTACTGCGTCATGGTCCTCCTGGTCCTGCAGCTGTCGAGCCATGTAGCTGATGGAAGCAATCACCTCGCGTAGCTCCTGAGGCAGACTTACAGTCCGGGTTGGGCCATCAATAAATCGTCGCAGATCTGGGGCAGATAATTCAGGCTGAAACCTGTCAAGGGAGGAACTCCTTAGCCACCCACCAGGTTCAAAGAGAACCAAAACAGTTCCTGTGGCCTTAGACGATGCTCCAGCTGCCTCCCCCCCCCCCCCAATAGCCTGGTAGTTCTTGAAACCTGAGAAAGTCCTTGCTGATCTTCCCGCCAGTACCAGCTTCTACAGACTTCTGCAAATTTTTGGCTCTTTAGGCTTTAAAACGCTACCTTCTCGAAAAGTAAGCCGCGGGGCTACTACAACTCCCATGATGCTAAACCACACTATCTCTTCTACGGTCTTCTGGGAGCTGTAGTTCTCCCTTGCCCTAGTGACTGATGAGTGTAG